>QEPC01011877.1:793750-818060 GCA_003113815.1 Sphenodon punctatus
CTGTACGGCCACACGTTGCGCTGCGCAGCCCCGCCCCCTCCTCCGATCCCCCTCCGGAATCACCCGGCACGTCTGTTGACGGGCCGATCTGATTCTAGAGGGAAATCAAAAGGTGATTCCGTGCCGTGACCGAAGGACGGCCTGGCACATCTGAAATCACCCTAAATATTCCTGTTATAATGTAACCCATTGTTTGATTTACCAGCTTCTTCTCAGGAAGCTAGTCCTATAGTAGCCCAGTGCTGAGAGGTCAGCCAGGTACAAGACATGCAATGGTGCATCTGAGGAATTTCATGGGAGAACAAGTCACCTGCATCATTCTAAAACCTGGTCTCAGAGAGAGATTGACTTTCCCCTCCAGCCCCTCTATAAATCAATCATTCAAACTGCCAGGGAGAATTTAGTTGGCTGCTGATTTTGCTTTCTGTTCTCTCCTAGGCTGCTAATAGAAGTTTCACAATTAAATTCCATGCTCCCAGGAGAGGAGATGCAGACAAGCTTATGTTGATAATAAAAGGAATCAAGTTTCCTTTTCAGGTGGATATTTCTTTCTAAATCAATCTTAGGGTTGTTTTGTTTTGTTTTTTTAATAAATATTGGGAGATCTCTGGTGGGAGTGAGAGATGAGAGCTCATGTTTTGTGCTTTGGTGGCCTTGGTTCCAGACCAGTGGAGCCTTTCACAAATCTAGGGAAAATGAACTTTTAAAAAGTATTGTTTGAATAAAAAAAAAACCTTTTTCAATAAAATATAGATTTTTAAAAATATCTATTGTGCTCTGACTAGCTATATGCATCTTAAACCACATTAGGCAGCTCTGTGGATCACTAACACAGAGATGGGTTTGCTTGCTCTGGTCTGCAGGCACCTTCTCTGTCGCTGTTGTGACAAAGTAAAGCCCATTTCAGTGCAAGTAGGAGTGAAGTTAACAGCAAACAGGAAAGAAAACTACATGGAGGCTTGAGCCGAAACAAGTACCCCCAAAAAACAGGTAAACCCCAACCCATTGGATGTTCCTTACCCGGTGTGAAAGTGGTGGTTCAGGTAATAACCAATATCCATTGATACTCTGTCAGGTATATGTTTTGGTTATTCTGTTTCATTCTTCTGTTGTTTTGTTGTTGTGTTTTTTTCTGTTGTTTGGTTGGTTATTTCAGTTGTTCAGTATTTTGGGTATGTCACTTTGGCAATATTAGCATTATTGCACATGCACAATTGCTGAAAATGATGTAAACAAAATACTGAAATGACTGAAGAACTCTGAAATAACCAAAAAAGCCTGAAACAGAATCGCAGAAAAAAAGGGTACATGACTCCCCATTTTGGTCACAGATATTATTCAAGTACTTAAAGATCTACCTGGAAATGTGAATAATGCCCAAGAATAATAAACCCATTACCTCTTTCAGCTCTAAGGGAGATGTATTCTTTACTGAGTCTAGAGAGAGCATGTTCGTTTCCATGTTAGTCCCAAAGGTAAGAGATGGAGATAAAGTAGTTCAAATGATAACTTTGACTCGACCAGCTTCTGTTGGTGAGCATCAAACTTTCAGACTACACAGGGCCGTCCTCAGGCATGTAAGAAGTCATAAATATAAACTGAGCAAATGTAGGAATCACTACTCTTTCCCAAGTGATTGCTTTCATATATATACTTATCTTACATTTGCTCAGTTTGCAGTTCTGACTTTTCACATGCCCGAGGAAGGACCCTGTGTGAGCCAAAAGCTAGCATATGCTCACCAACAGAAGTTGGTTCAGATGCTATCTTTCATTAGACCAGATTGCTGTGGTCCAGAGGACCTGAGTGCCTCATAAATTATTCATGAATTCAGCCTCAAGCTAGAGATGGTTGAGATCTGCTGAAACACTGTTTAGATTGAAAATAGCTTTTTAGGGGGAAATGTTTTTATTGAAAGAAAACAACAAAAACATAAATAAAATCTGATTTTGGAGACTGGGGTTTTCAACGAACATTTAAAAAAACATCCTAGAAAATTTCCAACAAAACTTAAAAGAATTTTTACCTCAATGGAAACATAAACATAGGGTGGTCCAGTAATCAGTCCCACCATTCTAAATAGCCTATTATATTAGAAGGCATCTTCATGTCTTCTCTAATCTGTTTCAACAGATTGTTTTTGTGATCTTCACCCCCCACCCCCCCACTCCAGCATTCATTCAAAAACTCTGCCAGATTTGGAAACATTGTGCAGTGCGGTGTGGTGGTTGTTATGACACTCCACAGGAGGCCAGTCACTATTGAACCTGCTCAGAATATTCATCAGTCAGGTCACAGGACCCATCCCTTCCATTTTCAAATAAACAGCGACAACCCCTTGACTAGGAAGCTGCTCAAATGGGAGTAATGCACAATGACACTGCTGCCACAACTGCTCATCACATAAAAAGCCACCCTCAAGCCCTATTAGGCTCTGACACTGAGTTATTTCTCTATTGGATCCTGTGCAGTGCCATTGGGAATTATTATGATTTTTGTGAATCGTCAGTCTATTGACTAGCACAGTGATTTATTGCATGTAAAAGCAATGTTAAAAACAGAATACAAGATAATATTTTTTATTGGACTGAAGGTACCAGTACACAGACTCCATGGCCATAGCAAGGGCATGGAGCAGCATACGTGTGAACCCCTCTAGTAGGATTTCACATGTTCTTCAGGATGTGTGGCAGCACCCTTTGCTCTGCACACAGGTTCTTCCGGGCCATCAGCTGCTCCAACTAGGAAAAAACTGTGGATTGTGACAGTTGCTAAAAGTCCTTACAGGACTGGGGTGGGGGCAGGCAGGGTAAGTTCTCAAAAGGGTGGAGCCCCTGAGGTGCAGGGCAAATGTCTGCCTCTTTAAGAGGGTCACTGGCGATAGAACCAGACAAGGTTGTGGCTTGTTGTTCTCAGCTGGGTGGGGCAGATGGCTGGAATCCAGTTGAGGGCTTCGGCTATAATAAACCGGAGAAGCAGAGTCAAGGACTTAGAGAGGGTCTGCTGTAGGGGACAGGAGTTGGAGGCTTGCTCTTCCTGTTTGAAAGAGAGTTTCCCTAAAGCTGGGTGGCTGGGAGTACACCAGTCCCAGAAGATGGGGAGTCTGGAGATGACTGCCTGAGAGTGCCCCTGGCCTGGGGCCTGCTCCTTCAGGCGTCCTCTAACTCCTCAAGGGAACTTAGTGCCAAGGCTGGTGAGAGTACCAAGGCTTAATTGTTGGGGGGAGGCTTGCCAGGTCTGAGCCCTGGCAATTAAATTCAATGGGGAGCTAAGCCCTGGGAAATGTTCCCAGTAGGAGAGTGCACCCCAACATGTGAAAGACCAAGAAAAGGCTGATATTGGCTATTTCAAGGTTGGAAACAAAAGCCAGAGAAAATCTGGATGGTTTGGCTTTCATTACTGATTTTCCTTCCCTGCCCCTTGCATGGGTCATCATATAGATTACATCACAAGATCTGCTCTTTTATATTCAGCTCTAAAGAGGCAGAGTGATGCAGTGGTTGAGTTGTTATCCCAAGACCAGCGCTCAGTTCCCTGCTCTGGCAAGTTCTGGGGCACAGGGTGTGGCTTCTGGGACAGACTTGGGCCCCGGCAACTGATGTGTTACAAATTTAGCACTGGGGGGGACCTGCTGGCAGAGGAGAAGAATGCCCATACAGACGACTGACTGACTTGGAGCAGGTGAACTGCTTGTATTTAATAGGGGTGACCAAACTGTGGCTTGGGAGTCGTATGAGACTTCTAGATCACGTTTGTTCCTGGACCCTGTGCTGCCTTAATGGTCCTGTGTTTTACTTCCCTGAGCCTGAGTTTCAGCAGCTGAATTGCAGCTGCTCCTCGGAATCTCAGCAGCCAGACCACAGAGTGCCAGCTCTGCCAGCCAGTCATGAAGCAGGAGAGGCTGGTGTGTGCATGCATGTGTATCTTGTGGCTCTCGGCCATATGAAGATTTTAGTACATGGCCCTTGGGGTTGGGAACTTTGGTCACCCCCAGTATAAATACTGATAAAGGTTATTTCATAATTAAAAAACCTCCGGTTTACAAGAAGAGTTACGACTCTTGCAAATTCAATCATGCACTAAAAAGCATGAAAATTGCAAGTTAAGGCTCCCGCCTTAACTTCCGTGCCATGTTAGCAGTAAAGACATTGTACAGTCTCGCATATTGTGCTCACAACTTAGGCTCCATGCACCCACACTTTGCCTTCATCTTTCAGCCCCAATCCTCTTCCTCTTTGCAGGTTGGGGGCAACAATGAAGCTGAGGACAGGAGGGCATGAGCTGGCCCCTCATCCCCTCCATTTCCTCCTTAAGAAAGAGAGAACTTAGGAATTCTGGCTCCCACCCCTTCTCCCCCTCTAATCTACTTGGTCCCAACCCTGTAACAAAGAACTCAGGAGTCCTGGCTTCCAACCTCTCCACCCCACTCTAATCCAGGAGGCTGTTCTCCCTTCAAAGGCAACTCAATAATCCTGGTTCTGAGCCTGTTCGCCTCTCCCCTGCTCTCAACCTTGTAAGAGACAACCCAGGAGTACTGGGTCCAAGTCGCTCCTCTAACCCTGTAGCTCCCACTCCCCTCACAGAGAACTCAGAAGTCCTGGGAAATACAATGTTTGTCTGTATGTGTCATATTGAACAGAAGTGTGTGTGTGTGTAATGACAAAAAAACAACAACCCCACAGCAGAGGAAATGGAACAACAGGGAGGGAGGCTATTGGGAGTCAAAGGATAGGGAGTTAGCTATGGTAAATGAGTAAAACAATAGGATTGCTTCCTCAGATATCCCATCAGTCTTCCAAATCAGTTATTTCACTCAGAACCTTATTATTGTAACTATTTCTAATTCCTCCTGTCATTTCACCCACTTACTTAATCCTGCACACTCTTTGTATTTTTCCCTCTCATTCCAACCATTTCACTTACTGCATCTCGTGCCTTCCTCATCATTTCACACCCTCTTGCCTTCCCTATGTACTCCCAAAGATGCAACTGTGTTGTATAATTTCACAATCACTTAACTGGATGTTGGAATGACAATAGTATTTATTTAGAAATTGGCATTGCTGTTGCCTCCATTCCTTCCAACGGCCATTTCATTTTATTAATTTCACTGCATACCCAACTTAGTTTTAATCAAACATTTGTATATGACTCTATGCTGCTTCACTGTACTCTGGGAGGGCAGTGGAGACTAGTGGGTAAGAGGGATGCATGTGAGCCATTAGTCACCTGTTCCATTCTCCCCAACTGAAATGAAAGGAAAGAGGGAAAGGAGGGGATGAGGGGCCAGCTCACGCTGTCCTTTCCCCAGCTTCAGTGTTGCCCCCAGCCTGCAAAGAGGAAGCTGATTGGAGCTGAAAGACAAAGGCAAATTGTGGGTGCATGGAGCCTAAGTTGTAAGTGAGCACAATATGTGAGACTGTAATCTTTACTGCTAACATGGCACGGAAGTTAAGACGGGAGCTTTAACTTGCAATTTCCATGCTTTTTAGTGCATGACTGAATTTGCAAGAGCCTTAACTCTTCTTGTAAACCGCAGGGTTTTTTATTATGGAATATCCAAGTAGTTTTTTTTTGTTAAACACAATGCAATGAAGAAGATTTGTCCTGCTGTCACAGTAGAATGCTGAGCAGCATGGCCACTATGGGAGCAGGACTTAGGGGAGGCCAAGGTGGAAGAGCTGCTCCCTTCAGTTTAGAAGGCTGTTACTTCCTTCAAATAGCAAGCAAGGTGAAGCTGGATTTTTACTGAGAGCTCCCTGCTTTGCTAAGAATACAACAACTTTGCTTCAGTTTAAGCATTGCAAACTTCCAAAAACTTCTCTCCATGATCTCTCTAGCTCATGGCTTGTACAGGAGTCTTCCTACTCCCCACTGTCAGAGCTCTTTTCCTTGTGCAACACTGGCCATTCTGCTTTCTAGGACCTCCCCCTGTACAGTACCCCCTGGCTAGTTCACCCTTTGTACAGGGCTCCCTGACTGCTGTGCCCATGTACAAGACTCTCCACCTGAAATAATGCTGCCCATCCTGAAGCTCTCCCCTTGTACAAAGCTCCCTCACTTAGTTCTCCTCTGACCAGGGCTCTCTACCAGCACAATTATGGCCATTACTCTGCAGCTCTCTGTCTCTACAAGACTCCCCCCCACTTTACTCTCCCTTGGACAGGGCTCCCTTTCTTGCACAACACTGACCATTCTGCAGACCTCCCCCTGTACTGGGTTCCATGTTCTGTATCCCCAATAAAGCTGCTCCCTGTAAAGTGCTCCCCCTGTGCATGGCTTCTACTGTGGAAGCTATTTACAGAGGCTTTGCCCCTACTCTCTCCCCTTAATGTCCCCCCACCTTTGTGTATGCTCCCTCCTTCCCTGCTCCCCCATAAAATTTCCCTCCCTGGGCTGAGACTCGCTCTTAGAGTCCTCCCAAGAGGACTACACTTGCCACTCTATCCCAAAGGGCTGCTCTGCACAGGACCCCACCATCTCCCTGCCCCACTCCTGCAGAACGCCCACTGTATCAGCCCAGAGCACCCGCTTACCCCTCATTCCGTAGTGGGGTTGGGAAAGACAGAGGGAGAAGTGCTGAAAGAAGATCGATTCCATCCCACTTGTAGCCTCCTGTCCCTGTCTCCAGGATAAACCTCTACTTTCTTCCTGCACCTGGGACCATCCCAGGCAAACTCCAGTGCTCCGTTCCCAACCATGCTCCTCCAATGGGGCACCGCATTGGAGCTGCAGCCCAGACACTGCACGTTTTGGAGGGGGAAGGACTGTCACTGAAATACATGCACTCTGTGTTTCTGGGTGGGTTTAGGGGGCAAGATCAGCCACCCCAAACATCACTGCAGGATTAGCTAGCTCTGTTGTTTAGCCATCTCAGTGTCCATGGCCCCCCAGCCGAGGCGCCTGCTGTGCGGGATCAGATCAGAATGACCTTCAGCTCTCTCCCTTCCACAGGCCTTTCCTTGTAATGGAGCAACGAGATCAGCTCTAGACATAGCTGACCAGTCACTCACCCTGCCCCCTGGGAGGTGCAGTTCCCTCTCTTTCCCCAGCACTGATAGGCTCTAGCGAACAGTGCCTGCTGGGAGTTGTAGTCCCCAGTATTCAAGAGTGTTCATTTTTAAACAGTCTCTGCATTACACAAAGAATGCTTGCAAGCACTCCACACTCAGGATGGTCTCCATAGGCTAACATTGAATTTTCAAGACGTCATAACTTAAAAACTACTAACCGAATTTACAAAAAGTAAACCAAAAGGCACACCCCACCATCCTCTTCAAATTTTCTAAAAGGTTTACACCTCCTCCCAACCAACACAAAACCCCTTTACCCTGCTGAGATTGAGATGGTGTAACTTTTGGAAAAACAGGCTTTCAAAGTACAGTTTTCAAATTGCGATATCTCAGCTGTTATCCAACCAATTTGGCTTAACTTTGGACAGATATCTCAGCTGTTATCCAACAAATTTGGCTGAAATTTGGACAGCATGAACCACTTACTCCAGTAATCCTTCACTGCAAATTCTACAATCCTAACGTTAATCATGCCAATTTTATAGCAAATACAATTTGGGGCTGTATAATAGAGGGTGCAACACACCTTAACTATTAGAGCGCTCCCGCATGCTAATAATTCTGCACACATTATGAAACTTTATAACACAGAGGTCTCGAGACCTGGGTAGGGATCCTGTAGGGACTTACCTACACGAGGGCGAGGCACCACCCCACTACATAGATACTGCTAATGGACTGGGGGGTGGGGGGGAGGATGCAGCCCATGGGCAGCAGTGTCAGCCTCCCCATTCTGAACTATTCCAGGCAGATTGGAGGAACAGCACTAGCAGCAGCAGCAGCCCTATCCATGAAAAGTCTAGGACTGCTCCCCGTCAGGGCATAGTGCATCTGTTTCACAGCAAGAAGCAGGCTCCTTTCCCACATTAGACCAGCTATGTTGTCATAGGCAACTCAGAGGGTGGGGGCAAGGTAGCCATGTTGTCCGCCCCTAGATTTTAAGAAGCCCTATAGAACCCACGCCTAGCCCCTACTCCTGTGCCCCCCCCTCCACTATCAGCAGTTATCAATCCCTATGTATTTGGTGTAGCCAAAATCTGGAGCAGATGAGAATGTTGTTTTGTTTCTGGGGCAAGCACTCCGGGTTTGGTACTTAGGCATGCAAATGCACCAGCAATATGGGAGGGTAGCCATGTTGCTAGCATAACGTGTAAAAGGGTCCTAGTTTTTGCAGGTGAGTTTGTGCAAACTTTTAAGCTTCAGAGAGATCTTCTGAACCAGGACCCTAAACACAAAGAGCTGGATTTCCAGTAAGACTGGCTGCCTTTCTAAAAAAAGTTCTCCAGCCCATGTAGCAGGCTGATGTTTGAGAATTTCTGGGGCCTGTGTCAAGATAATGCTAATGCTCCTTCCTGGACTTTAATACCGACTTTATTATGTCAATCTCTGAAAGCGAGTCTAATGAGCATAGGGAGTATCAGTGGTATAGACTCCAATGTCTTAGGCAAACACAAGCATAACTTGAGTGGTGGACATCTTCACCATGCTCTCCTGCCCTCTAGGCAAATTTGAGCATAGTCTGGGCAGGCAGCATGTGTAAGAAACTGTCCCTCTGGGCAAAGCTATATTAAGTTCTTTGCCCCTTTGTCACTGAAGTGTCTGATCACCCAGGGATGTAAGAGCTCTACGTCTTGTTGTTGATATGTTGTTTGATGGTAGCTATGCCTCAGGCAAGTTGAGTGCAGGCAGAATCACAACATCTGTGGCTCGTAATCATTCCTAAAGAAAGTTGCTTTTGAAGGATTTGGGGATGCAACTTTGGAAATGCAGGGACAAATCCAATGCACTTTAGAATCAATGGGTTTCCTTCCACCGACATTAACTTGAGTTGATCAGGCCTAAAGAAGCTACCACAAGGGTGACCAGACTTATGGTGCACAACATGATTCCCTTGATCAGGCATCAGCCTCTGGCCAGCTACCAGGACCACCCCACGCACTTGCTCTCAGCCGTAAGGCACCTGAGCAACTGGTCTCAGAAGTGGAGAGGAGCGCTCTCCTTTGGGGAGAGCCTTCTCTGCCACACCAACACTTTCCAGAGACAGTCCCCAGAGTATCAGTCTCACTCTTCTCTCCAGAGGTGATTTCTGAGGTGCTGACTGCCCTCCCCACACTGTGATCTACATCTACTGGAGACTAGCTTTTGATCCATCAGAAGACTGTGATCTACCTCTTGGTCACCTCTGAGCTACCATAATGAAACAGGCCAATGGCTGTCTCCAGTAACAGTCATTAAGGCTGACCCTTCCACCATCACACATCTCTCTGTGTAATGCCCTGTCAGGAGGGGAGTGGCTCCTTTCCACCCCTCAATGATCATCGTGCACTTCAAGGGATCAGGACTAATCACCCTCAGGTTTTCTCTCCTAGCTAATGTCACAGCAACTGTTATATTCGTAATTGCCTAAACCCTTTGCTGAATTAGAGTGTTGCAACAATGCTATGCTGTATTGTGTTCTACAGGTTCATTTGTACTGTGCATTAAAAGAGCATCTCCTTCCACCTATTCCATAACTTCTTTTTTGGATACTGCTGCTGCCAGCACCTCATTTCATTTTAACATACACTGAACAATTAAATCCTAGGAGAGTAATGTGTAATGGTCCAAAATCCAGTCAAAGAACAGATTTTATGTAGCATGTAAAGATAAATGGAAACAGGAAGACTAAGTTGGAGAGTGATGATTATCTTTCTTTAAACTCCTCACAGCATGGCACTGTGGCTAGCTGCTTGCAAAAGAAATGGCCTCTTTTACAGTGTCCTCTTTCTCCTCTTTCTAAAGAATGGGCTCAGGCCCATTGGAAACCATCAAATGCTAGTTGTGAAAAAGTTTTTTAAAAATAATAATAAAAATCAAAGTTATTATTTTTGTGCAAATTTGGTTCTGAGAAAATTTTGTTTTGATATTGTCAACCCTAAATGACAAAGGAAATTTAGGCTGTGATCCACAAACCTCTTACTCCTGGAGTAATGGGACTATGCCAAAGTAAGTGTATCGCAGCTATGGAAATCTGAATATAACAGCATGTTAACATCTGCACTTTCCAAGGCAAAAAATATAGTCAGGCAGTGGAAAAACCTGCCCTTCCTCCATTCCCTCTAGTCAGTGCCCATTCCAGGATCCTGACTTTCCCAGCTGGTTCTGCACTTCTGCCAGGGGGTGGGACAGGTGTTGGTTCAGGGTTGGTTCTCTTCCTAGCATGTTGTGCTTCTGGTCAGAGCTTCTTGTTTTTTGCCTGAGATGAAGAGTGCTCTTGCTCCTTCTGCCACTCCACAGAGAACTAGGCCTGTCAGATAGGTTATGCAGGGAGTGGGGGAGGGGGGTCTATTAAAATGATAAATGCAATGGCCATTGTGCATGGATCCCTGGAAATCTCTGTGCAGCAATGCACAGTTCAGCAGAAATTACTGCATTTAGAGCAGCAGAAGGTGCAAGAGCACTTTTCATCTTGGGCAAGAAGCAAGCGGCTCTGATCAGCAGCACAACATGCTAGGAAGAGAACCTAACTCTAAACCAACATTGATCTGTCTACTTTGGCACAAAAGTGCAGAGCTGGGAAAGTCAGGATCCTGGAGTGGGCAGGATGACAGGAGGAAGGGCAGGTTTTTCCACTGCCCGACTATATTTTTGCCTTAGAAAATGCAGATGTTTATATGCCATTCTTTGCAAATTCTGTAGCTGCAATCCACTTACTCTGGCATAGTTCCATTACTCCAGTTAGTGGTTTGTGGATTGTAACCAAAATTTCCTTTGTCATTTAGGGTTGACAATATTGAAACACGCTGCTTTGTGTAGGCTGCTTCCCCACCAGCCCCTAACAACAGCAGGATTGTGATAGAGAGGCAACCCATGGCAGTCTCTGCTAAACAAGCCCCTCCCCTATGCACCCCTCCTATTGAAGGGCAGCACAGACACACCCTTGACATATGTTGCTAACAGGACGAGGACGTCATCCTCTTCATCAGTTTTTTTGTTAACATGCTGCTAAGTGTCTCTCTAATTGGCTCGTCAATGTTGTTCCACAACGGTATTGCCGCCTCAAGACAGTGGATGAAGGGGAGCCATCTCTTACGAAGGAAAAGGTGGCTGGAGGCGGGACTGTCACATTCCTTTTGTATGTAACCCCACCCCTTATGGAGGAACATTATCTCAATGCTCTGCAGGGGGTGGGACCATGTCAGAAAGGGGTTGGGGAAATCCTTATGGTCTGTTCCTTGTCTAATGGGGCCATCCCTGGAATCTCTAATTCTCTGGGCTAGTCACAAGCATCCCTGGCTTTCCTGGAGAAATCAGGACCTCCCCTGGAGCTGGGAGACTCTGAGTCGAACCCCAACATCTTGGAAAGGTGGTAGTCCTATGCGGATGCCAGTGCATTTCTACAGCCTTGCTAGAAAATCCTCATGGCAAATGACTCCTTGTGCCTAGTCTATTCTTGAATCTTTCTTTTCTGGAGTCTGAGTGTGCAAAACAGCCCCCTCCTCTTTTTGTCACCTCAGTAGCCAAGACATTCTGACTTGGAAGGGAGCCCTAGTCACAAACATGCAACCTAAACCCAGGATGCAGCGGCGGCAGCGGCATGTGTGAAACCACGAAAGAGTTATTAAGTCAGATTAAGAGGAGAATCTAGAGCAGCCTTGGCTGGAGTAGCTTGCTGCTTTTTCTAGCCCTCCAGATGTGTATGCTATACACATTTCGATGTGTACATTGCACATCACCTCTGAACTGAACCTGCTCAGCCAGCGAAAAATAATTGGAGCAGCTGACTAAAAAGCAACTAGCAGAACAGTCTGAAATAAAAGTGGAAACAAATGTCCTCAAAAACGAATAAATCTATTGAATTTGCCTAATCTGAACTGAAAAGGACGAAACAGGTAACGGCTATTTGTTCCTGTTTCATCAGAAACCTGTCTTGATTATTTCAGTTTAGCTCTTTTGGTTACCTTGGTCATTCATCCATTTTCATATTTTGGTCTCGTCATTTTGGCAGTACTAGTGCTATTGTGCATGCACCATTCCTGAAATGAAATAACCGAATTAGCAAAGCAAAGTAAGCAATCTAGAGTATCTGAATAAGTGGCTAGGCAAATACCTATGTCAGATTTGGATATTCAAAAGGTTTTCAAACTGTGAATAAATAATATGCATGAATAAAAAAATTACCTAGACAAAAAACCTTCGGTTTAAGAAGCTCATTAAGGCGGCATTACAAATTATACTCAGATGTTAACATGGCAGAAAATTGTATGTTAAAGCAACTTTATTAAATATCAGATCAATCTATCCATTTTTCTTTTCTTATTCATTAATAAAAAATTCGATGACAACTGAAATTAAGCTGCATGTGGTATGGTGACTGAACAATACTTATACGTGATGAGGAATGTATAGAGTTTAATTTCAGTGAAGTCATAATTTTCTGATCTCGGTTCCGTGCTATACATCCACTGTAGCAGCACAGAAGACAGTGGGTGATGTTACTTGGTATTCAACGCTTCTGAAGTGAGAATCTGGCCCAGTGCACCCACCGTTATCTGTACACCTTGTGGCAGTACATCAGTATTTCTGCACTCCGTGGCCAAAATTCACATTCAGACACTGTCTGCTTTGCTCTTACCTTTTTTAAATTTGCCCTCAACGAGCATAAATGTTTCAGATTCTTAAAATAAACATATATAGTTTAATAAATAAAATAAACAGGTAAATAAATAAAGGAGATGGAAGTGGAGCATCATTTATTCATGAAAACGGTGGTAAGTAGTGGCACCATTTAATCACATGCACTGCTGTCCCCCCCCTTCTGCTGTTTCTCAGGAGCAGGAGTAGAGAGGGCTGCTTGCAATGCTCTCTATTCATAATTCAGAAGAAATAGTAATAGCTTCTGAGCCAGACACGCTGGCCCCATCCACTCCCATGTGTTATGTGCAGGGACTGTAAGGCAGGGACAGAAGAAAAGTGTCACCTTTTTGACCACTGACATGGCAGAACAAGTTTATAAAGCTAAAGTCATATGAAATAAGATGTGTTCCAAGTTTCATCCATCAGTGTTTTAGTCTGAAGAAATTGCCTCTCTGCCCCTTTCACCACCTTATCATGCAGTATACTGTCTGTAACACGGTGTTGCCTTGCCCAGGGTAAGTCAGTCAGGATCAGGGCCCAAACACAAAGTCTAATCTGGAATTAGCTCCATTTATTTACATACCTCCACCATCTCTCTCTCTATACAGCACAACCCCAGGCTCCCAGCCTTGGTCCTTTCCCACTTTGCCTCTAGGCAGGGCTTCACTTCCCAGTTACAGGCCCTTAGGCTCATCAGTTTGTCCAGCCACTCTCAGCCTTCGGGAAAGCCTTTCCCCGCCTCTGCCTCTCACAAACTCAGGCAGCCAGCAATCCCTTCTGGCTGTGGCTGTACTCCCCTCCAAGCCAGAGAGAACCACTCAGAGCGCCTGCTTCCTTGCTCTGCCCTCTAGCTAAGCCAGCCAGGGACTTTTCATAGCTAGGCTGGCTTGGCCATGCCCAGCCCAGCCATGCCCTTGAGGCTCAAAGCTTCCCTGTTAAAGGGCCAGTATTCATGTGAGCCTCTGCCACACTGTCTCTGCCTCCTTCCCTGGTGCCAGTGTGGGCCTGCTGTAAAATCACACTTTGTAGTCTACCATCACCCTATCCCGTCTCCGCCTCCTCTAACAGCAGTTGTAGCCAGCAGCCTGACACTGGAAAAGGAAGACTGGGCATAATTTGCAAGAAGCCAGATTTCACTTAAAAAGTTACAAAAAATATCCTAACTTTAAGAAGAGTTGGGCTATGGAATGGGTTACTTAGGAAGGTTGTGGATTCTCCTTCATTTGATTTTTTTTTATAAAACTGATCAAGCACTTGTCTATGGTGCTGTAGGTACAGGTCATCCTGCCTTGGAGCATGGGGTTGAGCTAGATGATCTTTGAGGGCACTTCCAGCTGTACGTTTCTATGATTCTGTGACTGCTGCTTGCATACCCAGCTGTTGCTCAGTCTGTGCATTCTGACTGAAAGGTGGAGGGGTCATTACAGCACTCTGGAATGTTTTTATCAGAAGACTCCCTTTTAAAAAAAAACAAACAGCTGCCTTATAGTCCCAGATACCAGCTTTTGACTCCATCCATATATAGTCCCAGATAACAGATTTTGACTTCATCCATATAGTGAGCTGGATTATTTTTTTTCCTAATCCTCACCAGACAGGGAGAAAATAAATCAATAGATAAAATCACACTCTACATTGCAAGATCAAGCATCACGCAGCATCAAAAATCATATTTTCATTCAAACATCATCTCTGTCCAAGAGAATTAACAGGCCAGACATCTATCTGTACCCAATCATGTGTGATCGTCTCTTTCAGAAGGTTAATTGGCACCATGTATATTTTCCTGCTGCAAAAACAAGGTGTCAAATGATACCTTAACCCTCGACCTCCTGTCAGCTGGCTGAGGACCTGTAGCTGTCAGCTTTTCTCCTCCCTAGCTCAGTTCAACTCATCCCTCACATCCAGTCCACATGTACTAGTCTGGCGATGATTACTGGAACGGACAGGACCCCTGCTCACACCTGATTGTAACTCTTAAGGTGTAAGGAGTGTCAATCTGCCTTTTGGCAGAGTGGCCACCTTGGGTGTTTTTAAACGAGATGCCCCCACATATGGACACTCACCGTCCACGTGGGGGAGGTCTCGTTTGAATAGGAGCTGTCTCTTATACACATCTAGATGTGTATAAGAGACAGGACCACTTGTTCCTCGTGGTGAAGAACAGAAGATGTCGTTTTCCCTCCCTCCCTCCCACCCCTTCCAGTGCTGCAAGCCCTTGATTGGGGCTCGCAATAGGGGAGAGGGAGGAACAAAGTGATTTTTCCAGGGCAGGAATACACCTCAGGCTGGCCCTGGGTAGGTACAACACTGCTTTTATCTTTGACCTAAGAGTAGCTTTAACTTTCACTAAACTTCTGGGATTCTGTCTTTGGGCTAATAAATAACATTGGTGTGAATATTTGTGTCAAAATTTGAATCTGACAGATTTCACAAAAAACAAAAAATGTTGTGGACATTTGTGAAATTCACATTTATTGTTTGCATGTGATTTAATTATTAGGGTTTTGTTTGTTCATTTGGTATTACATCTAAAAATATTTTGTTTGATTTTATTTGGTCAGTTAAAGCACCTAACTAAAGTGGCAGTGATCAAATCAGGCAAAGCTGAACTGATTGAAATCAAAGTGTGGACTTGAAGCCAGAGTTCTCTAATGGGATAAATCCAAATTGGGCAGAAGAATCCTGTGCCATTAAAATCAGTGGAAGTTTTGCCATTGACTTTAATGACGGAGGGTTGTCCTGTGAATGACGCGTTTGTTAAAGGAAATGAAGACTTGAATTAAATTTGTGATTTTCATAAAAGCACTACTGATTTCAGTTCTAAAAAATACTTAGCTGTCACTTTCTGTTCCTAGGTCCCAGAATAGGCTTTCCCATTTAGGATATATTGCTTGGATTAAGAACGCACCTGTTTTTCTCATCCTTACATTTTGTAGCTTTTGACTAGCTCTGTGGGTTTGGTATTTCTTCCTGCACATATTTCTGTTTTACTTCTATGGCCATTTTCACACAGGCCATTTTTCCATGGTCCCCGCCCCCCCGGCCGCTGGTCAGTGTTCAGGCGGGTGTGCGGCAGGAGGGACAGTCCGTGTATATGGCCACTGGTGGGGGGCGGGATGGGTGTGGGGCAGGTGTACACCCATGTAAACACCACGGGCGGTGGGTGTTTGTGTGTGTGTGTTCCCGCTGCACACCTACCCACACCCCTGTCTCTTATACACATCTATATTCGTAATTGCCTAAACCCTTTGCTGAATTNGTGTACACCCATGTAAACACCACGGGCGGTGGGTGTTTGTGTGTGTGTGTTCCCGCTGCACACCTACCCACACCCACCTCCACTCATGGAGCCATCCGCCAGAATGGAGGATGCTCTGTGGGTGGAGGTGGGTGTGGGTAGGTGGAGGTGGGTGGGTGTTCGTGTAAATGGGCACACATACCCCTACACCCGCCGCACCGACACACCCAACCCGGTCCATGTAAAAAAGGCCACAGACACTCTAACACTGATAAAATGGGTGTTACATTTTATTATACATGTTACAGGGCACCCACAGGGCAACACTGCAGCCCTACAACATGGGCCCTTTTCACACGAGATGCCTCCACCCAGTTTCTCTGGGTGGAGGCGTCTGTGTGAACACTGTGGGTGGTGGGTGTGGTGCATTTTGCTGGGTGGAAATGGGTGGAGGCATCTCTGTGTGAACACCGCGGGCGCTGAGTGTAGGTGTGTTTATGCTCCCGCGCAACACCCATCTCCACCCACCACCCACCCATGGAGCAACGGACTCCAATGCCATTTGCTCCATGGGTGGGGGATGGGGGGAGATGGGTGTTACACGGGAGCATGCACACACCTACACCCACCGCCTGCGGTGTTCACACAGACATCTCCACCCATCACCACCCAGTTTCACTGGGTGGAGGAATCTCGTGTGAAAAGGGCCTATTTCTTTGCTTGGGCCTGAACATTTTCCTTTCTCATGATTCTTCTGCACTATTAAGAAGAACTTTTCACTACTTGGCAATTCCACACACAAATTTTTCATATGTCTTTGAACAAAATTTAGTAGACCGCTCTCAACCCTTATCTCAGCAAGAACCTAAAAGAGCAGATTATTCTTTGTATTATAGCTAGTCATTATCATTAAGGAATCATATTATGTCTTGATTTCAAGACTTCTTGGCTCCAAACAATGTACCAGTATTTGAGCCCAATGAGAGAAATTGGGACCCTGGTACATTCCAGCAGTAGTAAGTCACCTACCCTCCCATGCTCCCCGCCTCACCCTCAGGTACCTGACTGGTGGGATCTGCACACATGTTCAGGGTCTAACAGATTGGTGGCCATATTTGGTGTCGGGAAGGAATTTTCTCTTAGGGTAGATTGGCAGTTGACTCTGAGGGGTTTTTGCAGCATGGGTTTGGCTCACTTGTTTAGGACATCTGGATCTTTCTTTTTCTAAAATTGTTCCTTGTTATTTTAGGCATCGATATGCTCTTGTTTGTCCCAGTCTCTTCTGGTGGCAGGTGTTTTTTTTAAATAGTCTCTGTTTTTTGTTGGATGAATTTTTCTGTGCAGTTGGTTATGGTATGGTGAATCCTGCAGTGGTGCTGGAGGCTGGACTGGATGTGGATGACTCTTGCGGTCCCTTTCAGCTCTGGGTCTCTATGGGTGTTTTCAGATGTGATGATAGCGTGGATTTCCATGCTTTGCAGTGTGGAAATCTATGCTCTCATCACGGCTGAATGCAGCTGCCAGATGTTGGCCTGAGCTAGAACCCGAGTTTGCATGGGCTGTGTGGTTGTGCTTAGCCTGGGTTGTTCCTTGGGACGATCCCTGAGGAACAGCCTGGGTTAAGTGGTGCCACAGCCTGTGCAACTAATGCCGGATTGGGGTAAGGCAGGCCATGATGTTTGGTGGCCTACTTTCTCTTTCCCTGGTCCAGTTCTGTGGCGGTTCCAAGCAGCCACAGCAGCCTCATAGGCTACCCTGGCCACCCGTCAGGAAGGGGAGTGGGCCACTCCAAGCATCGCAGGGGTGGGGCCATGCGGACACACGTCCACACATTGCTCCGCCCTGTCCCTTCCCCCTCCCTGGCCCAGGCTGCTGTCACTCTTGTTTGGCACCTGGGCCAAATCCTTCCTGGAGTGTGGGCCTCACTCCGGGCAGGATTAAAGCATGACAGTGCTCAGCGCCATCATGTCTAAAAATACCCTATGACTCTATCACCTTGTGACTGGGCAAGCCAATTTCTGGAGAGACCAGTACTTTATTCACAAGTTATGTTGCTAGCTACAATCTCACACCAATCTCTAAGTATATGCTGAGCTTTTCTTCAGAAAAGAAATTCTTGTGTTTTTTTTGGGGGAGGGGGCTCTTTGTTTGGGGGCAATACAATTGTACTTCTATTCCCCCCCCCCTCTTTTGCAGGCCTGCCATTGTTGGTGTGTCAAATTTCTAACCATTTAGCATCGCCTCAGTCTGAATAATGTGGCTTTCCCATAGGCAGGGCACTCAAAATGAGTGTCTTTAGTACCATGCAACAATGGGTGTTTTCACACAGGCAGGGAGGCCAGAGCTGCTCCATGGGGCCCCATGCAGCAGCCAGCTGGGGGGAGCCCTTCAAATGGGCAGACCTACACATGGGTTCCGGGGAACACGGGTATCCGCCACACAACCTCGCAGCTCCAGTGTAATCCATGAAGCCCAAGACACAGGCAAGTCCCTGGGATTCCACTGCAGCGACAGCAGGATTGGGCCCCTGAAGGAAGCTGCCATCAGCTGCCTGTCAACTGTTGGATGAGCAGGGTTGTGTGTGTGTGTGTGGGTGTGTGTGTGTGTGTGTGTGTGTGTATGTGTGAGCACTCCAGCCACCCACCCATCAGCTGTTAGAACAGACCCCAAGGAGGAGGAAGATCAGCCCCGATGTCCGCAGCTGTGCAAGTAGTCACTCCAGCCAAGGACACCGGGGCTGCTCCTCCTCCTCCCCGGTGCCACCTCTGCTGCCTCAGCTGTTCCTCCTCCCCAGGGTCCACTCCAAAAGCTGATAGGTGGGCAGCTGGGGCATTCTTCCCCTCCCCCCTGCCACTCCAGCAGCTGATAGGTGGCTAGCACCAGCTTCCTCCAGGAGCTCTATCCTTGCTGGTACCATGGCCTTGTCCATGGTGTTAGAAGGACTGTATGTGGGCAGGGCTACCAGGGGCTTTTCACATGTGGGCGCCCCGTGGGAATCTTTGCCTTGGGTTGTGCCGGGTTAACCCACGTAGCGTTCTCTGCATTTCTGGGGATGATGCCGTGTGGAGTTGCCCTGGCCCAAACCGGGGCAAATATTTAGAAGCCACCATTCGGACAGGTGGGTGGATCCAGGGCAAAGGGGGGGCCGATGTGGGGCCCCGTCTCATGTTATTACACCCAATGATTCTGAATTTAATCCCCTGTAACAGAGAGAGAATGACTGCTGGGCTAGTAGAGCACTGGCCCTTTAAGCAGGTAGCACCGGTGGGAGAGGTGCTGGCATTATGAATAAAGATCCCCTACTGGGACCTTTCAGAAAGAGAGACTGTTTTGGAGCTGCTTGGGGAAGAGAAGGAGGGGAGGGGGATCTCATCATCTCTGTACTGCAGCCATTTATGTAAACAACCATCTGAATGATTTTTGGAAATTGCTGGGGAGAATTTTGATGGCCTGAAAAGCAATCCCTCCTTGGATGAAGAAGACCAAGGTTGTGGCAGAGCTATTGCCAGCTGAGCACAGGGTGACTGCTGTATATGACTGCCAGGTGGTCAGCCTGCTTAAGCCAAATTCTTCCCTCTATTATCAAAGTGCCAGTTCGGAAGTCTGTGCACAACAGGTTGTTTGTCAGAGTTGAGTTATCATTGCACAGGACTCTGTTTCCCAGTCTGCCAGAAATCACGCCTCTTTGCCATTCTGCTCATTGCTGCGAATGTCAATTGCTCCTTGGGCATGGACTATATTTGTAATTTCCTAGAATTGTGGCTGTTGGATCAAAATGGAAATTTCAATGGTAAATGTCTATTTTCAATATATATATTTTTCTTTTGTCAAAAGTTCCCAAGCCAGAACACTGATAATGTTTCTGGTTTTGCCAGCTGAAAGGTGAAGAATAATAATAGCTATTTGGTGAGAATATGCCATTTTTGATTGTTAGAAACTGCAAAATTTGGCGGGTTGGCCTTTTGATTGACAAAAACCACACCTTATCCAGACTTCTCTGATCAAGAACCTTCCGTATCATAGACATGTCCTATGTCCCCCAAATCTCTCCAACTTATTGTATTACTACTACAGTAGAACCTGTCTTGTCCAGATGCTTCTCTGATCTGGACACAAACAATGTTCCCCAGAAGTATCCAGAGAAAGGGCTCTCTGCTCTTGTATTTTTGGAGAAGCCTTTACAAACAGAGTAGGTTTTTTTTTTTCATTTATGGGCCACAGTCTGTATTTAAGTTTTATTAAATTGAAACATTTTTCTTTCTAACAAGGAAAAAAAACATTTGAAGGGAAATAAAGAACATCATCTTGGGGATTCCAGCATAAAATCCTATTAAGAAGGCCATGTGCTTGAATGCTCCATTAGCCCTGCATGGAGATCTCTGATCTCACGTCCTGGATTCCCAGAGGCCGGGGGTCTGGCTGTTCATTCAGAAAGGTCAAGCCTTTCTTACTGCATTTACCGTTCCCCTTTCATCTTGCAATCTTCTGAGTAAAGAGTTTTCAACGCTCTTGGCTCTGTCATATGGGCTATTTTGAGTCTTGAAAAGTCTGTTTTCTGGAAGGCTGCAGCTCTCCTGTTATTTCTCAGTTTGCTCTCTAAGTGATGTATATTTTTAGCACCTGAGGTAAGGATAGGCTACCTCTTTTAGAGACGGAGCAGTATTGCTCTCCGGTTGCTGCCACTCCATAGCAGTATTACTCTCTACTAGAGGTCTGAGTACTGTGGTGCAGAGAGCACAGCATGTACACTGTTTCCGGAGCCAGGCTACCTGTCCAGCTGGATGTTTGGCAATTGGCATACATCGCTACAGATCAAAGGCCCTTTGTGCAACATGACCAGGTAATAAAAGCCTTAGTTTGTTGTTTTGTTTTTATTTTAAAGGCAAATAAATTAAAAATAAAAATAGTCAGGTATGCCTTCTGCTTAAAAAGAATGACCCTCATTTTCTGTACTGGAAAACTTGCATAAAGAACCATGAGAAAAAAATCACGTTTCTGAGTACAAATCAGTGTCTGGATATATAGGCAGGGCCAAATTTTTAAAGGAACTCTAGATCAAACTGTCATGTGCTCAGTGGCACCAATGCTGAGGCTAGACTTTCCAAAGAACTCAGCACCCAACATGCTCCTGATGTTCTGAGCTCCTCTGTAAAGCTGGCTCTCAGGTTCCGATTCCTTTCTGCCTTGCACCTTTTGTCACCATTTCATTTACATCTGAGCTGTGCAATTGCACCATGCTCTAGATCAACATGGTCGTGCACAAATGTCATGGGTGATGAGGCTGGGAAGAAGCAAATACGAAGACAAGACTTTTAGGGACAGATTTTAAAACTTGTTCCCAGTTTAGGGGGGAAATTCCCCCATCATACAAGAGTGCATGGCAGACATTATATATTCACATAACTGTGAGCACTCACAGCTCACTCAGACTAGTACACTGTACAGCTGTTAAAATTCCAGACACATCATGGATGATGACAGGGAGAGACTGGGGACAAAGTCAAATGTAGAAAACAACAGGGACCTAGCCCAAAATTGCTGCCCAAAGAGAGCAGAGCCATCCAGTGCAGTGGCACTGTGCCACACCATGTCCATGTGCGGACAGATTCATATTGCTGCCACACCACTCTTCTGCTCCAGGGCTGGAGTTCTGGACCAGATTAAGGATGCTATTGGATACCAGCAGCCTGGCAGTGGTCAGTTGTGGTGGCTGGGCTTTTTCTCATTTAGAAAAATAAAGTCAGGATGTATTGCTGTCCAGAAGGAGCTGCTTCTTCCAAGGCAGCAGCAAGACAATCAAGTTCAAGTCAGAGTTGTTGTTGGGAACTGTAATTCTGTTAGTGCATGTGGCCACCATTAGCAGCTGACCTCAGTGAGGATAATATCTACCGAAAGCTCATTGAGTTTTATTTCAGCTGAAGTGGTAATGGAAATGCTAAGTCCTCTCCCCACTAATGAACATGGTTTCTGCTAGATATGTGGCCACTGGTTCATTACACATACACGGTCAGACTTGCTTGCATACGTAGGGGGATCTGTAAGCTTAAACCAGGCTCTCTGTATTTCTAATTGTGGAATTCCCTATCATTACAGGCCAACTGTGCCTCACAATAGCTATATCCCCACCTCTAGGAGTGACTTGCTTGGTGCATGAGGGTGTTTGGCCAGCCCAGTGTCTGCACATAGCCACACTTCAATTATGCTTTCACCAGAGCTGAATTTTCCTTTTTGATCCAGCTTTACCCAGTGCAATACAAGCAGTGAGGACTGCACATTGGTACAAACATGGAAAAGCTCAGAAATTAGACAGACCAGGCAACCCAAAGATGTCAATCTGAGAAAACACTGATGGTACAGAAAAAGCTGGAACAAACCTAGTCATGCTGAACGAGCCCACAGAGACTACTGCAGCAGAGAATCCAGGCAAATAAACAACCTGACAATGAAGATTCTAATCCTCCACCTGAAGGGAACCAGCAGCAAGCAGGGCATTGGTGATGAACTCATGTCTGACATTCATCACAAGTGTTCAGATGCTGTGGGCTTTGAGCACAACACCTTGAGGCTAGATTTTTCCTAGGCAAATGGGCCCGTGGGAAAACATGTCAGCACAGTTTAAAATGACTTGTTAATGTCTACCACAATTGGCTGGAATCCAGCCATAGCTTCAGTTCTATAATTTGAACAACACCAAGAGCAAGATTTCCCTCCTAGACCAAGCCATTAAAACTCAATGGTGGTCATGGATATTGAAGTCTAAAGCACCACAAAAGGCTAAGAGAAGGACAAACTGAGAAGAACTGGAAGAGTTCCAGCAAAGTCTCTGAAATAAAAAATCACTTCATGAGGGATGCCTTTCTGGCTCTTGTGCTGAGATCAGTGCCAAAGCTGAACCACAGAGCAACAGACAAAAAAGAGGGCAGACAAGAAAGCGAACAACTGCGTCCCCACAGAAACATCAGCTGTAATGGATGCAATGTCTGACTTAGCAGAGATGGCTCTTGGTGATATCCAAATTTCTGGATAGCTTGAAAAGGTAGAGCGGAATGATAACAGTTTCAAATGTAAATCTTGTAAATTATTTCAATGCTGATGAAAGCAGAGGGGAAATTATTGTTTGAAGGTCTATGAGTTAGGTCTAGTTTTGGTGTTTCCTGTGGTTGGAATGTGGATAATATCACTATTTGCTTCCAACTTGATCTGTGCTATAAATTCAAATCATGTGTGTCTCCTACAGACTTTAAGGTCAGACAGAATCACTATGTATGAAGTTAGTTCAACCCTTTGCATGACATAGGTTGTAGTCCCTTGTGCTGAGGGGCTTAAGGGTTGTTGCAGTACACATGTGAACAGGGCTGGCCTTAGCATATGCGGGGCCCTATTCCACCAACCAGCCTACGGGCACTCCCTGTGGTGAAACACCAGCAGGGGGCGCTATGCAGCTGAGCAACCCACCTCACTGTATTTCTCTAAATCTCTGACCAGGGGTCCCCACAGCTGGCAAACTTCCGAAAACTCTTGATATTCCACTGCCACCACCCGAGTGTATCCCAGATGGCATTCACACCACCCAGGAAATGTGAACCCCAAAAGGTATAAGCCTCACAGCTTCCCAAGAGCACTCCCCCTTCCTGGCACTCTTTCCCTGGGGTTTCCTCCTCTGTGTTGGAGGCCGAACCCCAGAGTCCACCAAGGAAGGCTTCCCTTGGTCCCAAAGCAGTTGGCTTCTAGCCAAATAAGGAGTTCCCCCCCTCTTTAGTAGTTTGGCCTGGCTACCAGGCTAAAGGAAACGTTTAATGGTCAGCCAATAACACACACACCCAGTAGGGTAAAAAGAAAGCTTAGAATTTACTGGTGCATATAAAAAGGAATAAAAACAAGGTTTACACCAAGAGGTGATAAACCCTTTGATCAATGCGAGTCAGTCTTTTGGATGTGGTAGCCCGTTTGGAACGTGTCTCTCTACAACTGTATCTGATGTAGCAGGCAGACTAGCAATACTCACACAGGGTGATTTCAGACGTTACGGGGCCCGTTGGCCCCGTACCGAAATCAACCCATTCATTCCCCGCCGGGGTCACCCCATCACGCCGCAACAGATGTGCCAGGGGGATCCCGGTGGGGAATCTGGGAGGGGGCGGGGCTGCGTGGCACAACGTGCGGCCGCACGGCCCCGCCCCCTCCACGCTCCCGTCGCCCGCCCTCCGGGGAGACGGGCGGGTGGCAGGGCCAATGCGGCCACCGCGTCGGGCCGGAGTCGCCACGGCCCGGGATCCCGCCGGTGATCTCGGGCCATGGCGCCCGGCCAGATGTTACTTTTTTTTGGTCCCCGCTGGGGATCTCTTTGACCACGCTTCCCGGGACATTCCCCCGGCTAGCC
>QEPC01011877.1:819786-833422 GCA_003113815.1 Sphenodon punctatus
AAAATATATAGGCTTATAACTGGAAATACATGACAATAGGTGATGGTGTGTGGCCAGGAACAAACTGGGGAGGGCTGGTTAGAAAAGCCTTCACGTTAGGTGCACAGGAACTGCATGGGGAGGTGGGGGGTGCTGTTGCCGTCTCCCTCCTGCTTCCCTGAGCAGGCCAGAGGCAGGAGGGTCTCTAAGAGGAGTCACTCCCCAGCCCCTCCAGTGAACATGCTCTGGCTGTCACCCTGGGGAAGCAGTGCTCTCTGGGGGGTTGGGGAGGGGCTGGGGGAGGTGCCTGAGCTCCCAGGCTGGGTTCCTATGGAGGGGTCATCAGCTGATAGGTGCTACATCTCTGGGTTCTGGGTGGAGCCCCTATTTCCCTGAGTTATCTGGGGTTCTACTACAACTTTTTTTTTGGGGGGGGAGGAGCAGGGCCAGGTTGGAAAGGGGATGGGGTGAAGATACTTTCCTGCCCTCTTTCTGAAATGGCTTCACCCCCAGCAGAGCACTGTAATCAAAACGTCCAGAAAGGTGACCCCCAATGCATGATGTCTATGTGGCTGAGCACTGGGCTTGGTTATTTTAAGAATAGGCTAGAGGTAGTAAGTTAGGAATACAGGGGTCAAATCCTGCTCTCTCCCTTATCCCAGTGCAGCACCTCATTGATTTTACTATGGTTGCCCACTCTGAGCTGAGTGCTGAATCGTATTACTTTCCTACGTGAGGGATGAATTTGTCCCTGTGGAGGCTGCACGGATCCCTTGTTTAGTGCCACTGGTATATAAAGAGAAAGGGGAGAGGGTGGCCATTTGCATGGATCTACCCAGTATAAACTCCCTCCCGACTTGGTTTCTCCCACTCTTCCGCAAGCAGCTGCATAATCTCCGCTCCCCTTCTGCGAAGCCTGGTGCAGTAGGCTGTATCTCTTTGAAGCATGCAGAGAGAGCTGAGGACTGGTTGAGTTTCCAGGGTCCGGCCAGCAGACTGTATGCTTGATACCTATGGAATAAACTGGAGTCTGAAGCACAACAGAGAGCCTTGCAGTCATTGCAGATTGCTCAGGCACAAATGAGCCTTCGCATCCAGCTGGATCCCCACAAGTGAGGGAAGGAAGGCCTTGCTGAGCATACTTGATGGAAAATGCAAGACCATGCACTCAGGAGCCTGACTTCATGCTTGTCTCATGTCTATTTATAAAGCGGATGCCAGGACATTCAGCATCACCATTAGATTTCTTATGCATGATTGCAAATCACCACTCCACCTGACTGCATGAAATATGGGATGAGAGTCTCTGTGAAACAGCAAAGATTTGGGCCTTGTCCACTCCTCTGCTGGGAAACTGCCTCCCCAGGGGAAAGAATATAGCTGCTCACCCATGTTACACAATCTGTTGTTAAATAGAAAGTAACAACAGATTGTGTCACGTGGGCAAGCACCTTTCCTCATCCAGCAGTGAAACTAACATTACTTTCATCACGAATGACTACTTACGTGAGTTAAAGCTAACGTTAAATTTGAATGTGTACATTCAAATTTAATGTTAAACTAACGTAAGTTTAGGGGAAGTGCGGGGGAGAGGCACCACCCACCCACCCAGCCTAGCCCGGGAGGAAGGGTGTGTGTGTTACACCCCACCTATCCCAGTCCGATCAGTTGGAAGAGGGAGGGGGGCACAGGTGGACTTACCTGGAGGCAGCAACAGTGATAGCTTCTTGGTCCGGCTCCTTCTGACCGCTTCTAGGCCTGCTGCATAGGGCCTGGAAGCAGCCAGAAGGAGCTGGCCGGAGACCTGGGTGGAGAAGTTGCCACTGCCACCTGAGCTGCTAGGAAGGGGAGGGGAAGGCACCTCCCCCCTGCCCAGCTGGGGGGGGGGGCAGGGCGATGAGAGGGAGGATGGCAGCCTGGAAGGGGGGAGAGAAGATCAGGGGAATCCCCTGCACAGCAGTTTGTTGCTGGGCTGCGGGCTGGAGAGGATGGATGGTGCAACACCCAGCACCCCCCACCTGCATCCAACCCAACCTGGAGGGTGGGGGGAAGATCGCAGAACAGGGGAAGGGACCTGAAGATGAGCACGGATCCTTTGTGAAAAACAACGGATTTGTGCCCAGCAAAACAAACGTGAAAGATCAACGCAGGCAAGCAGCCTATGGCCACTGTAAGGTGCTGCATGCCCAGGGGAAAGAATATGCTCAATGACAGAGCCATGGATTCAGTAGGAGCCGAGGAAGCAAGTTTCTCCCAGCAGTGAAGCTGGTTCAATTGCAAAATCCTGTTTTCTGAGAAAAGAAAAGCAATTTATTTGTTTGTGTTCAATTTTTTTTTCTTTTTTTTTTTTATAAATAGTCTCTGCATGCATTCAGAAACTGGCTTTTATTCTATACAAACAAAGTATTTATTGTTCAGCCGTAGGCTATCACAATGAGCACATATAAAATTTTGATATACATCACATCAAAACCACATACAACATAAAACCAAAAATAAACCAATTAACATACAATACTGTAAAGTCATAATAATAAAATTATATAAAAGGGTACTAACTGTACCCCAGTTGTAGCCTAGACTTCATGTCAGTACCTTATACCCTCTCGAGCCCACCCCTCTATTTTCCATACCATGATAAGTTGGCTTATTAACACTATCAATAATCATGCTTTCTACAGCAAAAATAAATATAGTGACAATACCAACCCTCAAACCTTGCCCTTCCCAGCATATAACCCTACAAATATCCCCTTGGTACTCAACCCCATTAAAGATCTTCATTACACTCTAGTATAGTGGGTGTCTTAGACTCTCCACCAAAGTCATCCCACCTCACTCCACATTATACCTAAGGAATCCTTTTAACACAGTAGAGCTACAAACTCAAATAATTTAATAATTTTAAAAATAAGAAACATTTACACAATTTGTTCCTTTCTGCTGTTTAATTAAAAAAACCTTAAATAAAAATTGTGCGACCTTCACTGTTATCTCCTTAGATATATCACTAAACAGCTTTATCATGATGGCCTCTCTGGGCCACCCAACCATCCCTTTGACCAGTGGACATATCAATTTCTGGTGGGGATCCTTATATTTTGGGCAATCCAGGACTATATGGCACAAGGACTCCACCATGTTCAGGGGGCAGTGACAAAATCGATTGGCCAAGGGTATCCCCAGATATCTCCCTGCCGTTACTGCTGAGGGAAAGTAGTTTACCCGGGCCAGGAAAAAAAGCCTCCTTTTTTGCTTTGAGAGACCACAATCAAAATAGGCCCTTGGTTGATTGCCTTCCGCTAACAGATACAACTGTGGACCATGGACCGTACTGGTACTAAGCCAAGCCCATCTTTCCTGCCGACCCGATCCGCTAGCCTCCGGGCCACCAAAATCCTGGCTGCTTTATACCCACAAGGGGCCAAAGCCTCCAAGGAGAATCCCAGCAACTGAAGTTTCCTTTCCACCCGCTGAACCCAACTATTGGGTTTTGCGTCTGCCAAGACCAAACACGACAGTGGGGCTGCTAGGCCAAAATGTAGTCTTAGCCAGTAGTTAAGCGCCCCTTTCCAAATCCTTTCCTCCACTGGGGTAACTCCACACTCTAGGTAAAGAGCTTGAATATTAACACCCGGGGGGGGGGGGTGGGGTGGGCTGCAATAAAGAGCGCAAAAAGCCTGTCTGTATACGCTCCAGAATCAACATTCTATCAAGGGCCCATAATAGGGCCCCATACAATAGCTGGGGAATGCATTTGAGCAAAAAAACCTTTATTGCAGGCCTTACAAGATTTCCCCCATGTGACCGAAAAAAACCCAGCAGAGTTTTAGACAGCTGCCTGGCTCGCGAGGCTGCAGTTGCCGCCTACACTGCCCACCTACCTGTAGAATACAAAAGACGACCCAGGTACTTAAAGACCCTTACTTGTTCTAACTCATTGTTACCAATGTACCATCTATGAATTTTAACTTTATTTGAAAATACCATCACTTTAGTCTTTTTATAATTTATCTCAATCATATTCCTCTGACAGTAACTTCCAAATAAATCCAGCGCCCTCCTTAAACCAACCTGGGTGCGGGACACCAACACTGTGTCATCCGCATATAAGAGGCAGGAGATATGAGTATTTCGTACCCTAGGCGGGTGGCATTTGCCCACAGAAAACTCTTTACTCAGATTGTTTAAATATAGATTAAAGAGGGTAGGGGCCAACACACAACCCTATTTAACCCCTCTAGCTGTTGAAATTCTATCCGTCATAGCCCCTTGGCAATTTAGCCTTACCCTAATAGAGGTACCTTTATGTAGCTCCCTTATCAGGTGCAACAATCGCCTGTCTATATCCAGCTCATATAATTTCCCCCAAAGCCGCTCCCTAGGTACCAGATCGAAGGCAGCGTGCAGATCTATAAAAGCCGCATATAGAACCTTCCCTTCTTTGCATGCAGAAAGATGTCATTCCTGAGAAGGAAGGAACACTTTCAGCATGGGGGCAGTAGTGGCCTCCCAGAATATAAACCTGAAATAACACGTCCCAGCAGACTCTTTCAACCCAGGTATCTGGCATAAGCAAATGTTGGCACATCATCATAAAGCTTTGGACTGCATCTGCTGTTGCAAGATATTCTAAGATTGCATGTGCTAATGCCATTTAGGGGTTTAAATCAATGGAAAATCTATGCATGTGTAGACTCTATCAGCTCTACATGTAAGTTTGAATGTGCCGAAGAGTGCTTGCAAGTGTGTGTCTGTGTGCATATGCCAATCGCATGATCACATGTGGTAACGACATGTTGACATTCCCCTGGAAATCAAAGCCCTTGATTTCTCCTGGAGCATGGTAATTCATTGGAAAGTTGAGTCCACAGAAGAGAATCCTGGCTTTTGCAGTATTTCAGATTCGCCCTAGTGTTTCAAACACTGAGTATACCAAAATGGAACTCTTAACTGAATCAAACACTCTGATCTTCCTCTCCAAAACATATTGTATGCCCACCCTTGGTTCTGAAAGCACCAGACTCAACCTACAAAGATTTATATGAGCAAACCCAGTCCATAAGCATAGACTGTTTTTAGATGGACGCTGGGGGGGAGGGGCAGATGCTGAGGGGATGGTTTGTGTGTGCTCAGGGAGCGCACATCCACTTCTAGTGGGTGGGGAAGGATTTATTTATTTAATTCACATTTATATCCTGACCTTCCTCAAAGGCTCAGGGCAGCTTACAAAAAAGTTTAGATGACGGCGGATGTTTGTGCGCTCGGTGTGCACTCCCATCCACACACCGGCCACCCATGCTCCCGCACGGAGCAACCCAGGTTTTTTGTGGTTGCTCTGTGTGGGGAGGTGCGTGGGTTGTAGAAGCACATGCCCACCCACCACAACTTTTAAACAGGCAGTACCACACGTGTCCACTGGGTGATCTTGCGTGGTACTGTTTTGTCTAAAAACAGCCATATTGTATTTTCACAAAACTTGTTCAGCACAGAAGGTGCTCTCAGAGAGTGAGCAAAGAACCATTCTCCTGACACACTGTTGTATGGAGCAAGAAGTCTGTTGAATTGAAACATCAGGTTTTTAGTCAGGGAGATTGACACTTGCTCCATAGAGGAAATTTAATCATAACGGTTTGAGCTGTTGCGGCAGCGGCGGCTGCTGTTGTTGTTGTCATAACAGCAAATGCTTCACAATGAGATAAATAAGATGCAGCCCCCTGCCAGTCAAATAACTTCCATTGTTCAGTAGTCAGTCCATGTGGGCCACTGCTATCTCAGGAGCAGCTGGCAGCATAACTGTGACAAGTAGTAACATTAACTGGAAGCACATGAGGATGGGAAACAGCTTGTTGAAGAGCAACAGTCTTGTCATACAATTCTTATTTGGCTCCAGTCAAGTCCTGATGCCTCCATCCCCAGACCTGTGGTAGCTAAAGAACTCCTTGCCAGAAGATTTTTTGAAGGCCAACAGCATAGTTGAGTTCAAAAAAGTACTGGATAAGTTCTTAGAGGATAGATTCATAAATGGCTATTAGTAAGTTGATCAGAAGGATGAGACCTCTGACTGTCAGGAGCTGGGAATGAGTAGCAGGAAACAGATCACTCCATTATGACCTGTTGTGAACTTTTCTGAAGCAACACTTTCTGACAAGCCAGTGTGGTGTAGTGGCTATGTGTGCAGTACATGGACCAGGAGGTAGAGGGGAGGACCTGGTTCAAGCTTTGACTTGGCCAGAAACTCACTGGGTGACCTTGGGCCAGTCACAATATTCTCCAGCCTAACATACCTCACAGGGTTGATGTGAGGACTGAAAAGTTGTGTTAATTAGTTCTATGTGAAACACTACTGAGTGCCATGGGAGTGTGTGTGCTATATTAAAAAAAATCAAAGTTGATCACTGCTAGAAATAGGAAGCTGGACTAGATGGACCATTGATTTGACCTAGAATACAAAGGCCTAGTAATAATAGGGACAGGAGCTGCAGCTAACCAGCGCCCACATGCTCTGGAGCAAGGGGGTGGGTGTTCCAACCTAGCTGTGCTTTTGCCAATACAGCACTTCTTCTGTTCTTATGATCCTTGATTTTACATACTCAGTAAGTTTATGGAGTCTGCTTACCAAGGCACGACTACAAGCTCGACCGTCATTATTTAGCATTGTCCCCACACCTGGCTCGTAATTTCTGTGCCATGAAAAGGTAACTTCATCCAGATAAACATCTTGCCCTGTAGTTTGCTAGCTTTGAATGGCCAGGATGAATCTAAACATGTTACTAAATCACAGGGAGCTAAATGCCCATCTCATTTTCAGTCAGGCAAGTCAATCCTGTGACGTGAGTTTGAGTTTATTTACTTTGATTTTTATCCTGCCCTCCCCTGAAGGCTCAGGGTGGCTAACAACATTACAAAAACAAACACATTAAATACAGAAGGCTTTCTCATGTTACAAAATGTGCACCGTTTGCCTTTGCGAGAAACTCTGAGAGGCAAATGATGTGCAGCTTTTGTCATATGGAAAAACAAAGCCGCACGGCTTTGGTGCCAATCATGTGGAGAATGCAGAGCTCAATTTTCCATCTCTGCATCCTCTGCATGATTGGTGCCAAAGCTGTGTGGCTTTGTTTTCCTACGTGATAAAAGCCACGCAGCATTTGGTTCTCTGAATTTATCACAGAGGCAAATGATGCACATTTTGTAACGTGGGAAAGGGCCCTTATACTGCCTCCAGAAGATGCTCAGACTAGGGCTTTGGTGAATCTCCAACGGAAGTAAGTTCCAGAGCCATGGAGCAGCCACCAGGAATGCTTTTCTGCATGCCTGGGTCATATGGACCTGGGCCAATGATGGAACTTGCAAGAGAGTTATCTCAGCTGATCTTAAGAGTCCACGAAGGGACATAAAGGTGGAGGCAGTCCTTTAGATATATAGCGCCCTGGGCCTAGGTGGTTTAGGACTTTATAGGTCAATACCAGCACCTTGAATTGTGTCCGGAACACTATTGGCAGCCAGTGCAAACTCTGAAGCACTGGTGTAATGTGCTCCTGGCAACCCACCCCCATCAAGCAGAGGCAGAGGGCCACTGCATTCTGCACCAGCTGCAGCCCTGAACAGTCTTCAAGGTCAGCACTGTCACTTACCGCGTCACCATTCATACTTTCATTTGGCTCAAGATTAACTCCTGCCTAAACTCATCAGACTTACCTGCCAGGTAGCATTTGCACTTGGCTTACCCAAACTTGCCTTCTGTTATGCTGGTATAACTGCCGTGGAAACACCTGTAGCAATTAGTACAGATGTGCCAGTCCTCCAATGCTCTTATATTTCCTAGAGGGAATCCTTCCCATGTCCATTCTGAGCACTTGACTTAGTGGGGAAGGAAGTTCGATCCCATTCCTACCTGCAAGTTCATATATTACAAACTTACTCTTCTAGTGAAGGCACAGATGCCGCCTGCATAGCTTCTGCTTTTCACTCCGTTGGTCCTGTCTAAAGTCAGAGCATGGCTAATGCTTCCTGCAGACTCACCGCACAGCCATCAGCAAATGGACACAAAACACCTGATGGGGCTATAGGCCAAGGGAAATGCTCAGCCTGTAGTACTTTAGAATCTCCACAAACCAAACATGGGTGTCTATGGTGATATGATCAAGAAGCTGTGGGAAGAGCATCCCATCCAGTGTGCAGGAAACTGGAGCTGGCAGGAGATAAAGATGTGCAGAACAAGAATCATGATGCAGAAGACAAGAACAAAAACCCTGGGCAGGGAGTGCACCAAGGAAAAGCTCTTTCTATGATGCAGTGAATCGTGTAATGGCTATTGAACCCATTACCAGCACAGACTAGGGCCGGCCCGAGGCATGTGCCACCAGCGCCCAGGCACATGGACCCGCGGGGGGAGGGGCCCCGCGCCGCCACGGGCTAGAGACTGACAGATGCCGCTGGTTTTTGTTTTCACTGGGCATCTCTGAGTCAGTCCTCATGGGGGTGGGTGGGTAAACTTCCTGGGAATCCCTGGCTAGTTATATGCTGAGGAGCTGAGCTGACACAGTCAAGTTGCAGGTAAGTAACCAGCCGCCCCTCATCCCCTGAAAATCCCACCACCCCAATTCTGGCAAGTGCTGGCCGGCCTTTGGGGCCCCGCAGCAAGGCTTGGCACATGGCCCCTGAAACCCTTGGGCCAGCCCCCACAGACTGCTAGAATAAGTCTGGTTGTCAGGAGATAAATATGGGAGGATGAGGGCTCCTTACTCCAGTTATTAACGGTGTCCCAGCAACTTTCCTGGGAAAGATACTGAGTACCACTCCACCAAGCCTGCTGAAGAAGTCCTAGTCCTGGACTCTCAGGATTAGTTACTGAACCAGGAGGAGGCTGCTCAGCTGCCAGGTAATTTATATTGCTGTTGTGGTTGCTATGATGGAAAAATTGCCGAAGCAAAATGATTTTGTGCTTCTCCCCTTCCTTGCATAAAATGGGTGCCAGGCGGTGGATTCAGAAGTGAGAACTAACTGCTGGCATCTGGCAGCTGAGAAGCAATTTATTGCAGGCAATTATAAGTTTAAAATAGGCACATTATGAGCAATTTAATGCTCACAGATGGGGAGAGAGAGAAAAGGGAGCCTTTTATTAGGTCAAGCTATGCTCTTCTTCCAAACAACCTATCTATAAGTCTATGAGCCAATGAAATTAAGGCTATTAAATTGTAAAATCATAAAAGACTTCAGTTTTGTACTCACGGGTGAAGAAACAGGAATCCACCAATTAGCAAAGCAACTGGTTGTCTGCAGTTTTTGTGCATTCCTGAGGCAGAATTGAGAGATCTTGTAATTGAGCAGGAATGCTAGCCAATCAGTGAGGTTTAAGACAATTCTAACTTGCTATATCCACTGATGTAGCTCTCTCACTCTCTTTCCATTTGTTCGGCACTCCATTGGTGACCAGGCACTGGAAACGTTCCCTGGCATAAATACTAATTTTATATATGGTTTGTTTCCAAAACAAATAGTGCCGCCATCTTCTAGTTTTGGATTTGAAATAATATAATGTCTGGAAGGAGTCGGGACCAACTACTAATATTGCTTCTTGCTTGTGATTTCAGACTTACAATCTCCCTAGTTGGGGACCACAGTTTGGAGGAAGGCTTTGGGATTAGCAGGAAGACTTTGGTCCTTTGGTAAATTAGGATCAGCAAGAAGAAAGCTTATCCATATCCACCCTCTGAGCAGCAGGAATAGACATTTCTGAATCATCATGGCTATGGAATTCACATTTGCCACAGATCAATTCTGCACTATTTAAAGGAATTAATTCCTATTATTTCCTTATAGATTCTTCATCTGAGCAATAGTGCATGCCACACAGAGGTGGGGAGATGTTCTGCAATCTGCACCACATACTAGGGATGAATTACTACTGACAGCAGCAGATAGCAACAGAAGAAGAGAGAGACAGCGGAAGATGGAAGGCAGGAGGAGTGTTGAAGGAAGGAATATGTCTTGCATGAAAAAGAAATGAGATTTCAAAAAGTAATCAAGGTGTGAGATACTAAGGGACAAGCCCCAGGTGCAGAGAGCTGCACTTGTCCTTAGTAGTATTCCTAGGCCTGGTACAACACCTCTCGCAAAAGCTACTGTGGGTATTAACATACGTGATGGCAGAGTGCCACTGTCACAAACTGATCCGGACCAGAAAGCCGCTTACTCATGATTTGGTCTGGCCACAGAAGAAACGTTCACCCGGCCGAGCCTGGGTGGTATGGGGAGCCAAAATGTGCAGCTGGCTGACCCAACCCTGCCCTACGCTGTGCCCAGCGGCCCGCCTTCCTCCAATGATGGGTTGCCATGGCTGCCCATTATGGGGGCTACTCCAGACTGGGCCAGGAACAGCAGGCTACCACACGATAGACTGCTGTAGGCCAGTTGGACAGCAGGCCTACAGGTGTGGTGGCAGCTAGCTGGGGCTGTAACTCTGGACACATCAGCCCAGACCAAGCTAGCTGCCACTACACCCAGGGAAACTCCAGGCCAAACATCTGGATGGCCCTGAACAAGCATGATGGTGGTTGGAAAGCAGGTCCAAGTGGGCTACAGCAGGTCACCGTCATGTTTGTTAATACCCTGCGTGATGCAGATCCTAGATACCTCCAGGGAATTTGGTAGCCAGTCCATGTTGCATGGTGCAACATCTATCAGACAATACCAAGTGCTTAATCACTCTTTTTTTAAAAAGTAAACTTTTTTTTTTATATAGCGCCCTCCTGCCATGGCACTAATAGCACATCACACAGAACAATTTAACACAGCTTTTAATACTCACAACACCCCTGTGAGGTAGGTTAGTCTAAGAGAATATTGTGACTGGCCCAAGGTCGCCCCGTGAGTTTCTGGCTAAGGTGAGACTTAATCCGGGGCCGGTCCAGGTACTGCGTACTTAGTCACTACACCACTGAGAATCCTTTAATCACCATATTGGGGAAGATGAAGATCCGGGCTGACCTGCCCTATAACGCCAGTTTTGGGCATCATACTGGCTTTGTATGATGCCCTTTGTATGTGCATCCAATCTAGGCATCCATAATCTTCCCAAGTAATCCACCAGTTCCTGCATGATGATGGAGAAATGCCCTCTTCTGTTTATATGACCACTTGATCAGTGAGGGAGTTAAATAATGAGAACAGCTGTACAGCTAGTGATATTGTACAGCTATGTCTGATAGGGATGGGCGAACATGGTTCAGATGATCGGAGTTCGGACCGAACTTGGTCTGTTCGGACGTCCGAACCGAACGTCCGAACCGTACTCTCAAACGACCGAACAGTTCGGTTGTGTTCGGATGAGTTCGGGGGCAGGAAAAACATCTTTCCTGGGCCAAAAACTAGGTTTCGGTTTCGATTTCGTTTCGTTTTCGCTATTTTTGAATGTTCGGCCAAGTTCAGCCAGACTGTACTCAGCTGAACCGAACCATCGAACCCGAACTCGGGTTTCGAATCGAACGACCAAACATCCGAACCGCGTTCTGTTCACCCATCCCCAATGTCTGATATTCGACTCCCACCAAGTGACACTGAAACAGAGCATGGCTCACCAAACTTCAGAAGCCACTGCAGGTATGGTGGATTTTCCAGCATCAAACTGATTAGCAATGGAGAAGCGATTCACTTTTACTGGAAATAACCATATATTTTTGGATCAATAATGGCTCTGAGGCTGCAGGCATCCCGACAGCTCTCACAAAGCTCCAGGGATGTTTGCTTTCCTTACTGAAAGATTTAGAGCTGCCATTCTTTCCCCCACGGTGTAGCCTCCCCCTTCAAAACTCATGGCCTAGTTCAAGGACTGTTTGTGGAGGGACAGTCTGACCATGAGGAAGAGGAAGAGCTCACGGAAGGTCTGCAGGTGCATCTCATCAGCTCTCCTATCTGTGAGACCGCCTCACTCCTCGGGTCCTGGGGCGATCCTTGCGGTCCTCTGGGGGTGCTTGGAGGTCCCCTAGGTTAGCCAGGGAGCCACAATGGAGAGGGCGTTCTCAGTGGCCGCACAGTGGCTGTGGAACTCCTTCCCGGAGGAAGCTCAACTGACCCCGGGTCTGCTGGCCTTCCGCTGGGCCTGTAAGACCTGGGTCTTCATCCAGGCCTTCGGGGAAGGGAGTGGGTAGGGTGGGGGAGGCGGGGTGTGTGTGTGTGTGTGTGTGTTAGTTTTTGACTGTTCTTATCTTATTTAACTGGTTTTAGTTTCCCTTTTTGTCTGTTTTTTATTGTTTTAAAATTTTAAAATGTGGGAGTTGTGAGCCGCCCCAAGCCGTCTGTTGATGGGAGGGGGCAGGATATAAATTTTAATATAAATACATAAATAAATAAATAAATAAAATAAACCTTCTCCATGCCCTGACATAAGCATTCTCTAGGATACAGGGCATCTTCTCCTGGTTGCTGCTCATGCGGAGACCAGGTAGTGGACAGGCTGTGCATGGAAATACCTGTCATCTGGTTCATGCTGCTTGCCATTGTGGGGAACAATAGTGCACACTATTCAAAATGCAGTATTTCCCAGGTTGAAATGATTTCCAGTGGCATGAACTCACTTCTTTCCACTCATAATCCGGTGCAAAGAGGATATAGAGGAGTTCTCCCTCAATGTCCTACAAATGGCAGCTCAAAGAACCATGAGACACATCTACTCCTGTTAGCTCTCAAAGCTAAGTAGCACCGTTAGTGTAAACTCGGAGCGAGTTGTGAGGATGGCCATTAAATTATGGACACAATTTAACCCAACATAAACTGCCTTGACCTAAAGCAGGGGTGGGGAACTTTTTCCCTCCCAGGGGCCATTTGAAGATGAATACAAGCTCTGAGGGCTGCAGAGAGGTTAGGGATGGCCGGGGTTGCTTTAAGGTTGCACTCAGGAAGAGGAGGGTCCAGATCATGGATCTGTCCCATGAATCTGTCCCCTACCTTTGTGTGCATGCCCTCATCTCCACTGCCTTACCCTGAGCTCCATCTTTCAGTGCTTGGGGGTAGGAACTGGATCCAGGGCTCAGATCTGGGCACTAAAAAGGAGACAAATAGAAACTAACCATGGGTCATTTGGCCCCCAGGCCTGAGGTTCCCTACCCCTGACCTAATGTAAGCTGGCCTTGCTCTGTAAGGTAGACACAGCTGGAGAAATCCTGACATATAAGTGGCTGATGAGCTGTAGGGCAGCACCCCCATCAGCAACTGAAATAAGTCCAGCTCAAGTTTTAGGGTCAGCAGATCAGAATGGTGCTCTTTCATGGTGCAGTCCTCAAGCTGCTTGACTGGCAGTAGCCCCATTTGCTTCAGTGGAGCTAGTGCTAGCATAGCAGTTTAAGGATTGCACTGCTCAAGATAAATTGCCAGCTTCACCGAGTTACTGAAGGATGTTCTTGACTGGTTCGGCTCATTCCTGGCCAGAAGAACTCAGAGGGTGGTGCTTGGGGATTGTTTTTTATCCCCCCCCCCAGATTCTCTCATGTGGAGTCCTGCAAGGTTCCATCTTGTCCCCTCTCCTTATTATTATTAACAAACATTTATATAGCGCCAGCAGTGTACCTGGCACTTTACAAAGTAATAAAATAGACACGGTCCCTGCCCCTAGGGCTTACAATCTGAGAGACAGGAGCTGGGGGAGAGACTTAGGAAG
>QEPC01011877.1:833522-876221 GCA_003113815.1 Sphenodon punctatus
GTGGCGATGTTCAGGCGCTGTTAGATTAGTTTTCACCCACTGTGGGAAGGCTAGGGGAATGAATGAGCATATAAAATAAAATCAGTGCCTGGCAACTCTGGTACAGCTGCTTAGTTAGGATGGGGTTTTAAATGATTCCTTCTTTGATTTCATTTTCTGGGCTTTAGCCTTTCCTGGCAGACTTGCTGCCTTGTATGTTGGGGCTTAGGAGTTTTTGTTGTGGCTGGGTGCTGTTCACAGAACAGGGCTAGCCCTAGTCATATTTAGTGCAGTTCTTACTTAACTTGTGCTGTTCATAGGTAAGTGTCCTTTACCCCTTAATTTATAAGGCCTTACCCCTGGGGTCACTGCAACAGCAACTACTCCCTGGAGCCTATAGATTATTCTTGTGAAAAATCCAGGGTTAACGGCCTCATGTTTCGTGTGAACATGTCCTAACTGGTCCCCATCTCTAATTTCGATGGGGCTGCATCCTCCTTTTTCTTTAACACTCCTCTAATTAACTACGTGGGGGACGACCCCATCATACTAGGGAGAGCATACCAGAGAGCCTGGCAGACTGGCATGGCCCTTGAGGAGTCCTGATTTCCACCCAGGAGTCAGTGCTACAGGAGGGGGGATTCGCACCAGGGAGCGTGGTGGGTGCCCTGCCCAGTTCTTCGAAGCAAATGTTGATTCTTTTCTTGCCAGATCCGCTTGCTGGCTGGTGCTGACAAGCTCGGGGTGATTTTTGCCAGTCAAGGAGCCTGGCCAATCAGCGGGGCCTGGGGGTGGAGACTCCGTGCCCGGTGAAAGTTGCCTAGAGGCTGCCTGTGCATCTCGCTGTCCATCCCGAAGTTGCGGCTTCTTTTTTCCACCTTGGTGCGGCAGCACACTCTCCTCTCCGAGCGAGGGGTAAGAAGCGATCGTCGGAATAATTCAGCGGGGCCAGCCCTCCCAGACCACCAGCAGCAGCGGCGGCGGCGCTGCAACCCCGGGCAAGAAGATGATGGCGTGCACGGAGATGCTGACAATGTGCTTGCTGTCTGGCAAGCATGCCTACAGCCCCAGCCCCCTGCAGACCCCCCAGCACTACGGCCAGGGACTAGCCATCTTCCAAGATGTGAGTAGATGCATGGAGCTTGTTTCTCCTCAGCTAGGGCACAGGATGGATAGGGAGTGCTTTGCAGTTGTTGGAATTAAAAGCAGGTTAAATTTCCCCTTCTGATCGCATCTCCAATCACAGGATTTCTAAATCCAACACTAGCCAGAGATTATGAGTACACCACTGTCTGTTGGCATGCACTCGGAGCTGTTAAAAAAACTTGCTAAGTCCCCCAGAGCAGAGAGAATGCATTGGAAATGGAGGAATCTGGACGACCAGCAGAGACTGCAGACTTGCAGAAGAGAAACCCTCCCTGCAGCACTTTGCAGGGCAAAAGACTGTTCCAGCTCCTGTGCAATATACACTTTTGTATACTATGTAACACACCCACACACCCCCCCCCACTATATTATACACACTTTCTAGAACCTGTGTTTAAACTGCACTTACTAAATCTGCCTTCCTGGGTGCACCTAGGGACTTGTGTGTTTGTGTGTAGATGGGCAAGATGAGATGAGATACCCATTTGGACTGTGCAACCATAGCTTTTGCATGAGAGAGCTAGGTGTCTGATTTTAAACAAGTGATCCATGATTTATCTATATTGTGCTTATTTAGGTTTGGAGATTGTGAGACGCCTGTTCTCTAGGTTAGGAAAATCCTTCTTTTCCCCCTTCTAAATAAACCAGGTCCAAGTTGTTAAAATTGTTCCCTAACAATGCAGCATGGCTAGTATGTTTTCCAGGATAGCAGTAATTCACTCATCTGGGGCAAGTTTTTCTTTCTGATGTGCACATGAAATATAATTTCTTATCAATCTGCAGCTATGTGGCAAAGGGTAGAGCTACCCATTAGATTTTGTTTTTGAGCTGGTACATTTTTCTAATCCTTTGCAAAGTTTAAGAATCTATCAAAATTGTTTGATTTAGCTAAACCTGCAGCTATTTGAATGGTCAAACAGAATATGTAAAATCTCTGTTCTCAAAGACTTGCAGCTAGCAGTCACACGTTTGAAATGAGTAATGAAGGGTACCCCCGTTGTTGCTCTAAAACACGTGCAGATGGGAAACATTTGAAAATATTTTTGCATTTAATGTATAATAGTTATTACAGATTGGTGCATGTTACCCAACTGTTGTGTGTGCTTGCTGTATCTCTCTCATAAACTATGAATTAACTAAAGCTTTATATAATTATATCACTTTAAGACTTAAACACTAGGAGCTAGCTAAGAACAGCTGCTAGTACTTCCTGTAGCTTTGAGTGTAGTAAAGAACTTTCTACTGATAAGTTTCATCTTCACATTGAAAGCAAACAGTCCATTGTGCTTGATTCTCTGAACCCCTGAGTGTATCTTATAGACATTAATTTAACACCTGGTGGCAAACTCTACAGAAACTAATTTCATGGAATTTTTAAACAGCCTATTTATGTCTCTAGGTGTTTGGGTTATGAAGAGATTTCCTTCATAGCTTTGCAAGCAGAGTATTCCGGAAACAGCCTCTTTTTGCAAGAATGCAAACTTTTATGAATTAGCAACCTTTAGCTAATTTTTTTTTGCTTGTGGATCTTAACCTACAGTTCCCCGCAGTTTTTAAGCATGCATAAAGGATGCTTTTTAATTTGTTTCCTATTTAGGCACCTTTGGAGTAGGTCAGAGCACTAGAATCCACTGCTTGAGAAATCTTTAAGTCAAAGGTGTCTGAGGGACCCCACAAAAAGGCAAGCGAGTCTAGATAATTCTTAAAAACTGGTCTACAAGCCACCCTTTCTGTAGAGCAGGGGTGAGGGACCTTAGGCTCATGTTCCAAACACAGGCCATGGCTGGTTTACCATTTGGCCTCCTTACCAGTTCCTGGATCTGGCTCCTGGATCCAGTTCTTGTTTCCAAGCACTAAAAGAGTAAGTGCAGGGGAAGGGAGCAGAGATGAGGGCATGAACTCAAGGATAGGGGATGGAGCCATGGCAAAGGGGGTTAACAAACAAGATGTTGCTCCACATGTGCCCACATGCAGCCCGGATTCACCTGTTTGTCTACTTGGTGCCTGCCAGATGTTCACCCCAGGGCCACACCTCATGGCGTCAAGCCAGGAAATGTGGAGCATGCCATGAGGGCACACCCAGATAAACCCAGGGCAGTGGGTACTCCTGGGGTCAAGTCCTGTTTTGTTAGGTTCCCCTGCAGCCCCGGGTCTGCCAGAACCACAGAGGTGTGGCTGGTGCACCCCTCTCAGCTAACAGATGCCCGGGAGAGGGGTGTGTAGAAGCATCAGGGGCGTGAGCTGTGCTCCCCTCTTCCAGCTGGATGTCAGTTGAGAGGGGAGCGCTAGCACTGGCTCCGATGGAAAGTGGGCTCATGGCCAGGGAAGACTCCTTTCCTGGCGGGAAAGGAGAGGAGCGGGGATCAAAGGCAGTGCGCTGCTCTTCAGGAGGAGCTGTGCAGATCCTGCAGTCCCCTCAGTTCCTTTCCTGAATGAGGCCTTCCCAGGCTGTGCCCCTCCCCCTTCCATCGGAGCCAGCACTAGTGTGCCCCTCTCAGCTGACAGCTGGTGGGTGGGTGGGAGAGGATGAGTGATTGTGCTGTCCCTGGGAGCCACTTGACATGGGGGGAGGGGGGTTGCTGGTGATTTTGTCGGACTGCCCAGGGACAGCGAGATCACTGGAGTGGCTGCCCAGCTGTCAGGTGGCCCAAGGGGGAAGTATGCTAGCACCCTTTGTGGTGGCTGGCACAAGCGCATGAACTGCGGGCAGGGGTGTGTGTGTGCGCCTATTTGATGGGCTCTCAATGCTGCCCATGGCGATGGTAGTGGCATGGGGACTCGGCAGACTGAACACGGGCTCCGGTTGCCTCCCTTCCCATGTGTTAGCACCCACAGTTCCATGATCTGTTCTCCCCCCCACTTTAAATCCCCCCTGCCCTCAACTTCTATGTGGGCTTTGAAGCTTGCACTAATTTTCAAAGTGGCCCCTGTGAGGGAAAGGCTTTCCCATTTCTTCTGGAGCGCTACAGGACTGTCCAACTAGTTTTTTGTTTTTTAGCTGAATTCCAACAAGCAATTTCTTTTCTTCTAGCAAGGACCAGCCAATGCCATTGCTATGATTCTGGATAAATTTTTGATCTGGAAATATTACAGAAACCTATGTGCCAAGGGCATATGGCCTTTGAGGAGCTCCTGGCAGGCTGCCAGTTTGCTCCTGGGTGTAAAAATGCTGCCCACCCATGCTGGATGCTGCTTCTCTTTACATGCCTGGAGTGTAAGGAAAGGCAGTGTGTCTTGAAATTCAGATCAAGCTGACAGTGGGGTGGCATAGCGGATATAAAGAGAGCTTGGTTCTCAAATTACTGGGGGGGGGGGGAAACCACAAATGAAACCAAAGCTTCAACCCTTCCCTCGGACACTATAATAACCTGCAATCCAGGTAACATTTAGCGACGGGGGGTTGACAGGAGGCATGTGTATTCAGGCCATTAGGCTGTAGCTCAGCTCATCAGCATGTTCCAGCCAGAGTTAGTGAAGGCTGACCAACAAAAGCATCCCATTTGCAGCAATCAATCAGTCTGCAGGATAAAAGACTCCTCTCGCTAATTATGTTTGAAAGCCTTGAATTGTGGCCAAGGAGAGCTAAGAGTATGTTGTCATACGCACAGCAATGTAAAAATGATTATCACTGCAGTAGCAGCAGCCAGTGAAACCTCCAGATAAAAAGAAGGTAGATTGTTTGGGATGCATCTTCAAGGTTACAGGTTTGCAGTTGTGCTTTGCAAGCCGGTTACACACTCCTGTGCTGTTGCCTCAGTTTCCTCCATAAAAGGCACTGGACTCACCAGCTTCTTGTATAGTCCCCTACCCAGCATTCAGTGCCATTCTATAGTAAGAGTGTAGTTCCTCCATCCAATGAAATTGATGGGAAAGCTTCTGTGGACTTTAATGGTGGAGGACGTGCACCCTAAATCTGCTCTCACTGAGCTCTCTATTTTCATCTCTTAACTGCTCAGCTTTACCCTTTCCTGGGCTGTTCCAGGGCCTTTGCTTCCCTGGCCCCATCTTTCCCAAGCGAACTTGCTTCCTGTGTTTCTCTCGCTCTCTCCTTGGCGCCCGGATTGCAGCTTTTTAGCCCAGTCTCCAGCCCACTAGGGAAGGCTGGCTTTTGAAGCGGGTGCAGATGGAACAACCCAGCTCACCTTTCTACTAGTGTATACATTTGCAAGTAGCTCAGTGCTCATATCCTAAGCCTGCATGCACATACCCAGTACCATGCTGAGAATAGGATAGGATACTAGTGCTCACAAACGTGCATGCAACTCCGCATGCCTGACTGGAAATGTGGCCCACCAATTCAGAGAGAAATGAAGTGGCACAGTCCTGGAGACAGGTGCAGCCATTTAAAAGTGATGTCCACGTGTGCAATTTAGTTGCTAAAATATTTACATGCTGCTTGTTTTATCTGCTTGACTGACTGACTGAATGCACCTACTAATGCACTGTGAGATCGTTAAGGTGGATCTTGTTAATTCGTTCTGCTGACAGGGTAGAAGCAGCTGAATTGTGGCCTGCCGCTTCCCTGACCACCTTTGCCTTTAATATGGAAGTCTGGATAATAGCCATGCCATATCCATGCATACTGGAATCTCTCACCGCTGTGGTGACATCTTTGCCTTAAACATGAGGGCAGCTGCAATCAGGGTTCCATTTTGTACCAATTAGACGAGGCCCTTAGACTTATTAGCAATTTGTCTAGAGCAGGGGTGGGGAATCTCAGGCCCCGGGGGCCAAATACGGCCCTTGAAAAGTTTTTATGTGGCCCCTTTCCAGTGCCTGGATCTGGCCCCTGGATCCAGTCTCTACCCCCCAAGTGCTGAAAAACTGAGCTCAGGATAATGGAGCAGAGAGGAGGGCATGCACAGAAGGGTAGGGGACAGATCCACAGCACAGTTCCATGATCTGGGCTCTCCTGTTCTTGAATAAACCCGTTAAGCACCCCCGCCTCCCACCTGCATGTGGCCCTTGGAGCTCGTTCTAATATTCAGTGTGACAGAAAAGGTTCCCCAACCCTGGTCTAGATCATGCTTGGCTGGACAAAAACTGGGGCCCCTTTTCCTGGATGGTAAATATCTCACAACCCCCTGTGAACAAGCCTTTCATGGGCTATTCACTTATCCCATCTCAGAGGCTGGGGGCAGCTGCTCCATCCCATAAGGGGGTTGGTTAGTGGCCAATAAATAAGGTCAGTGTAAAGACCCACTCTCTGTGCCCTCTTTCCTTTGGCTTGTCCAGTCTCCTTCCGTGAAAAGAGGGCGTAAAGCTTGGGGTGTATCAGCCTCACAGAGTGAATGGTCTGAGACTATTTTGGTCCAGGTACTTTGGGACACTGGGATTTTTCCCAGATGATTTTGCACCACTTCTGTGTGACTCTGCTGGAAGATGAGCTAAACAGGAGTTCTTCAGTGCACAGCTGAACTCCCAGCAGTGGGAGATTGTACTGAAGCAGGAGAAACCCTAACCCAGGGAACGAGCTGTTGCTTCTTCCTGTCTCTGACTGGAGACGCGGTGTCATCCTCCATCCATTAAAGCCCATGGGAACTGAGCCATTGAATTGAATGGGTGGAGAAGTGTGTCATGGTGAGAGGACGCTGGGCCGGATGATTCATGGAAGGGATAATGGGGCCATGACTTCACATGATGGTGTTAATTCAGCTTAACTCCCTCTTTCACTTCCTGGTTTAAAATCCGGAATGTGCAAATGATGCTTTTAAAAATTCAGAATAATTTCCCTGTTTGTCCAGATTAACAACCCTGTGAAAGCTAATGCTTTATGAATGATCTAAGCCAAGAATGGGAAACCTCAGACCTGGGGGCCAAATGCAGCCTGTGGCTAGTATTTATGTGGCCCCTTTCCAGTTCCTAGATCTGTCCCCTGGATAGGGTTGCTATACATGAAAATGTTGAGGGCACTTATGAGATATACAGGTTGCAGGGCTGCAGTGAAACCACTGCAGCCCTGCAACCTGAATATCCCATAAGTGCCCTCTAAACATTTTCACGTATGGCAACCCTACCCCGATCTAGTTTCTTTCCCCCAAGCACTGAACGCTGTGCTCAGGGTGAGGGGACAGATCCATGAGCTGGACCCTCCTCTACCTGAGCACCCCCTTATGCACCTCCCGGCTTCTATGGGACCCTCAGCTGAGGCAGTCCAGCTCACCCTGCTACAGGGGCATTGTGATTTGAATCTTGAAAACTAGCAAACAAGACTGAGGCTTCAGACACTCCCACAGACCCTTGTTGCAGCACCTAGGATTTCCTTGCAGTTACCAAGGGGGGGGGGGGTATTGATTACCTGGTTTCCTGAGGCTCAAAAGGTGTGTGCAGCCCAGGTGGGGCTGTTAGTGCTAATTGGGCACATGATTGGTTGTGACTGGTCAGATGACAAAAAGACCTGTGTATGCTGGGAGGCTGGTTGAGAGAAGCTTACCAGGGAAGGTTAGAAGGAGCTGCATTTAGGCTTGGGCGCATTATAGGGAATAGGATGGGTGGGCTACAAATAAAATAAGGCAATAACACCTGGGAAGAGAACGTGGAATTTGATGTTTACTTCAAGGGGAAGTGGAGACCCAGTCCCTTGCATTGGGCATGGCTGGAAGAGAGCTTGTTACTCCCCCTAATCCTTAAACATATACAGGTGTGCACCCAATTGATACAGACTAGTATTCTCATTGGGAAGGCCAGTGGCTGAATAGGCTGTACTAAATGATTGATAAAAGATCAGGGTGAAGGGTTTTGTTTGGTAGGGGCATTACTGGAACAGTTTGCTCTGCAGGTCTCAAACCACCACAGTGTATTGTACAAAGAAGCTAATTGATTGGAGAGTGTGCACTGCAAAACCACTTCACAAGAATGAGCTGGCTGCTGAATTACAGTAGAATTCTGAATTCCTGTATGCAGACGCTTTCATACTAAACCAATTCAGCAGGGTAGTGCTAGCACAATTAACACTTAAGGCATTAATATTGTTGCTGTTGTGCCTGATGTGAACAGCTGTAGTGACATCCCAATTGCTTCCCACACCTCATGGCTTCCCCATCATTTTCTTCTTGTTTTTTCTGCTGAGAAGGTATTTCCAACGTCTTGGGGGAGGACTTTCACACCTATGGATTCAGTGCTAAAGGCCTGGATTGCTTCCAAATAGCTCCACAGAGTTTGGGCATGATCATTAGACTCCTAGCACCCTCTTCTCTACTGTGTCCCCTTCTGCATTACAAGCTCGTATCTTAAACCACACTCTCCCTATATCTTAAATAACAGGGTATAATAAATGAGGAAGTGTGTTAACACATCACTTGTCTACCAGGGCTCACCTCCATACATCTTCAAGCACTCTGCAGACAATTAAATGAGCATTGCAGAGGAAACTGTTATCCCCTGATGGGAAAGCACTTGTGTTAGCACAGGAATAAGTCCCATTCATTTCAGTGGAACTTACACCTGCACTGTGTTAGCATGTGCACTATCTACTTAGAGGATGGTGTCCTCAATTGTATTACTGTTATATCCTACATGGAGAAATGGAGACCTGGTGCATTTTTTTTTTTTCTCCAATGGAAAACAACATACTCCAGCAGAATCTCCATCCCATACCCCTCCTTGTATCAGGTCCATGTGAATGGCAGCACTGCCTTGCATATAATAGAAGAGAGCACAGGCCTTGTGGACCAAGCTCCAGTCCAGAGTGGTTTGGAGGCTTTACAAAGGAATGATGGTCCAGTCATTATCATGTTAGGCTGGGACACAGGAGATCCATGTTCAGAGTTTTTTTGTGCTGCAAGTCCCCTGTGTGACCTTGGGCATTTTTCTTCATCTCCCTGGGTTTCAGTTTCCCACTGGTAAAACAGGGCTGAGAGGACTGGCCTGTTCTCTGAGGTGTTAGGGAAGTAAATCTACTAATGTTTGTGAGGTGGGCAGATTGATATTAAAATGCAAGGCAGAACAGTACCTTTCATACACAGCCTCCTCCCATCAATCCCCCTATAGTGTGACTGGGGTGGGTTATAGACTGTCACAACCTGAATAGGCAGGGAAAGGGTTAACTGGCTACTGATTGGGGCTGGCACCTCAGAGAGCACTACTTGATGTGGATGCAACTGGGCCTGGGTGGGGTCTCAAGCACGTACTGTTAAAAGGCATCATGGCTTGGAAGGCTTAGCTAGAAGGGAATGGGAGTTAGTGCAGCCTTAGCTTCTGCAGATGTATTGCTTGTACTGGGAAATTCTGTAGACAGCTCTTAGAGCCTGCAAGTAGGATTCTTTCTAACAAGCAATAATAAATTAGGAAATCCAGAGGAGATTCTGGTGCATGCTGTGTGCTTTCCAAGGGCTGGAGTGGAGACTACAGGGCCTTGTTATATAGTGGCATGCGCTGGTTGCATGCAGCAATGATTCCAAATAGCCTACATTGACTCATGAACAGATCTCCGAGTTTTACCTAGATTGAGCCCCAGTCCCCCCCACCCCTGCTGCACATGAACTCACTTCCTCCTGTTCTCTCACCTGTGATTAAAAAAAAAAAAAGCCCACAGAAGTCAGACTGGTCCATGGGGCTCATGTGCTCCAGGGCTCCAGGAACCTAATATGCTGGGAGATAGCCAAATGCCGTGGGAAAGCAGCCAGCAATGCAGAGAGGCAGTCTGCATGCAGGATGTGCTCCTAGGAAGCTTAGATTAATCAGTTCAACACTAACAGCTCTTTGCTACCGCACGCCTTACCCCAACCCTGCTGCTGTAATTATTTCACAGAAGGGCCTAGAGGATTCAGGAAGGATAAGGAAAGACCCTATTGTTTTGGGTGCTGTGCAAACATTTTAGGTAGCTGCAGTTTCTTCCCTTAGAAGCCTACCGTCTAGGAAATCTTGCTGTCGGCCCTTTGTTGAGATCAGAGAACACCAGTAGGCAAACGTTAGCTGGTGTCAGGGTGTGATAGGAATCTATTTGCCTCGCTGAATTCCTTCCTCCCTGGGTGTAATTGAAAGGATTTTTAAAATGAGCCAATTATTTCTGACACAAAAGGCAAGGGCAAGCTCTGAGCTCAGACGGGCACGGTGCCTCTGAGCTGGCAGCGCCCCTGGCTGCACAGTACCCAGAAAGCGCATGCCATCCGCATATCAAACTGGGATTCTAATGGTGGGTGGGTCGGTGGGTGCTGGACAATCCCATCACAGGACAGTGGGTGCTGGAAGGAGCTGGCAGCAGGTGTTGCAGTGCAACAATCGGGGGGGCCTGGAGAAGACACGGGAACAAGGGAGCAGGCAGAGGGCTTTGCATTATTAAATCTGATCTACATTTCCATGCTTGCAATGCTATCAAGTACGTGTCAAGTTAACAGAGCGCAAAATGCTTCCTCCTTGTGCCAGTACTGCAAGCTAAGGTGGGGACCAGGTGCAGAGGGGCTGTCTAATACTGTTCTGATAAATCAGTTTCAGGCCTTCTAGGCTCTCTGTTAAATAATATTGTGTTCTCTGGGGACATGCTCCAACCTGTAGTCTAGAGGAGTCCTTCCAACTGCAGTGTCCCTGCAGCTAAAGGACCTGACCTATTGCAGAGCCTATTTTCAATTTGATTATGATCAATAGGAAGCCCACGGTAATCTGAGCACTTTGGCATCCCCGATGAAGCTGGCCAAGTTTTCCTTTACATATATTTTTTTTTTAAAAATCAAATATCTGTGCTCAGAAGTTTTCAGACCAAATCTTTTATCATGAGTTGCCCTGAACTGCTCTGTGAGCAGGAGGGTGCGGGGTAAAAAAAAATTAAAAAAATTGAAATAAATAAATTAAATGTTAATGTTTTGAAATTTTTCATGGTTTTTGAAAATGTTTCTTGGATTTTTTGTTTTGTTTTCATACTTGAACAGCAGCCTATCCCTAGGGATAAAATGGTAAACAAACTGAAATAAAAGCAAAGATTGGGGGGCAGGGGAAACACAACAAATAATGTAGCACAAAACTCATGGACAATTTTGGAAAACATTTTCACAGGCTTGAAAAAAATTCACTAGGATGAACATATTTTTAGAATTTTGTTCAGCTTGGAAAAATGCTGGATTTAGATGACCCCCCTCTTCCCAAAACCCACACAATTTTTGATCAGCTCTGCTTCTGAATGTGTCCCTACATCTGCTTCGAGCTATGAAGTATTGCTCTGGGCCCTGGAGCGATTGCAGGGTAATAAGATGCTTGGGGGAGATTTGTCAGATTCACTCAGAATTGCTCTTGAGAGAACCTAGGTGGGTATCTTTACAGCACATTTCCAATCCGTGATAAGAAATTTTGCTGACTGGCATAAGGGCTTTGCTCGCTCACTGTGAGAGAGACCTTCCAACTAGCTTCTTGTGGTATGTCAGATGTAACTGTATTTCTTCTTGTTCATATATGAAGGACTCATTCACTTTTGAACACTATTGAGTGAAATTAGTTCACGCTTCCCCCACTTCTCATATACAGTTGAATTTACCCAATCTCAGGCAATTCAGGCCCCCTTCCCATCAGCCTTTGTTTCTACTGCTGCTGATCTGAGCCATTCTCTCCTTTGGGGGACCCCTGCTTCCCTGTGGCAGACACTGAGTGCTATTGGGGATGTGGAAGTAGATAGCCAAGAAAGGACTTGTCACTTAATACTCACCGCCAGCGCCAAGATTTTGTCTTCACCCCCAGTGGATGCTAAGAAGCATTCAAAAGTTGCCTCGGACACTGGAGTTTGACACAAGGAGCTTACAGGCAGGTGAATGAGGCTAGCCACAATCTGCACAGGCTGTTCTTTAGTGCTTCATCAATTGCGCTTGCCTGGATTGGATGCCTGTTTCTGAGCCCAGTAAGGCAATTAAAGCCCTGGTTTGCAGCACAGACCTGCTGGTAAAGGCGGGCAGGCAGTATGCATTGAGACTCCACCACATTTTGTCAGTCTTCAGAATTGTACAACCCATTAATGTGTTTTTAATGAGATAGTGAAATACTTGTTGCATTGTTGTAATGTGGTACACATAACGCACGCGGAATACTTGTCCACCTTAGGAGCTTTTGGCCCCCTCTCCTGGCAGGGTCTGGGTGCATGAAGAGAGATGGCTCTTTTTTGACTCTAATATTGGGTAAAAACAGACATGATGCTAACTCCACTTTAACACTGATTTAACATTTCTTATACATGTTGCAGGGCTGCATAGGGCACCAATACAGCCCTGCAACATGCATAAGAAATGTTAAAGCAGTGTTAAAGTGGAGTTAGCGTCCTGTTTTCACCCATTGACAACACATGACATTGACAGAAGGAGATTGACAGATCCCAATGTGCTCAACAAAGACTTAGGCTCCAAAAGAAAGTGGTGGATTCTGAAAGGTGCTGATCTGCCAGAGATCTTGGAGTCTCAGCAGCCAATCCCCAGTAAACATCAGTTTGGTGTGCACCAGTAGTCAAAAAGGCAAACAGAATGTTAGGAATTACTGGACGAGGTTAGATAATAAAATGGAGAATATAATGCTGCTATATAAATCCATGGTGTGTCCACACCTTGAATATTGAGTCCAGTTCTGGTCTCTCCGTCTGCTTGCCCATGTTACCTGGCCCGGCGAAACTCTTGGCGTGGAATTTCCCAGCTGGAAATCTTATGTTTATCTCTGCACATCGGCATGGGGGTAAAAACATCATCTGCCTGGTCCTATGGCATTTTCTCTTACGAATGTCAGGGCTGGATTTTGAGTAAAACATTAATTGTTTTACTTTTGCAGAGTCAAGCTATCTTTGAAGAGTTTTTGTGAAGCCCTGAAGAAGCTAATTTGAAACGCATCGGCTTGATTATTATTACTATGTATTCAACTTGGACTTTACTTTTCAATAGGGATGTGCGAACGCGGTTTGGACGTTCTGAGCTCAGTCCAAACTCAGCCAGTTTGGACACCCGATGCTCGAACTGAACGCCAAAACCCCCGAACAGTTTGGCCACGTTCGGATGAGTTCAGGCACATTCGGGTGGGAAAAACCTGACTGGCAGGCCCAGGGGCTGGGGAGACAACTGAGGAGCAGACTTCCTGGCCCCAGGGATGGAGAAAGGCTTGGAATAGCAGCCAGCCTGCCCAATCACCATCCCTTTTTTCCTCAGACCACTGGCTTGGCAGTCTGTGATTGGTCACGGGCTAGGCTGCACGGAGCCAATGGGGCTTGTGGTAAGGCGGGCACGACAAGTAACAAAAGTAATTGCCCCCACCCTTCCATATCGTTCTGAGCTAGCCACTGATCTTGTCAGCAGGCGTTTTCAGAACTCTCCCCCTCCCAGCATTTTGTGTTCCTCCTAATCCATTGCCTTCCTCCTCTTATTTCACCCATTTCCACACATTTACCTCCATAGTTTCATTTATTTAGATTAGAAGATAGATTTAGGTATTATACCCGGCATCAAGAAGCAGCCACTCCAGCCCCAGGTCCCACCATCAGAGTTCTGGGGCCTACATTACAGGCAGGGTGGGCTGTCCATCCACGTCATCGAGAAGCTGCCACTCTAGTCCCAGGACCCACCATCAGGGTTCTGGGGCCATCATCTCGCCATGGGGAGCTGTCATTCCACGGCATCCAGAAGCAGCCACTCCAGCCCCAGGACCCACCCTCAGGATTCTGGGGCCTACGTTCCAGGCAGGGTGAGCTGTCCATCCACGTCATCCAGAAGCTGCCACTCCTGTCCCAGGACCCACCATCAGGGTCCTGGGGCCGTCATTTCACTCACAGAGAGCCATCGTTCCACTGCATCAAGTAACAGCCACTCCAGTCCCAGGACCCACCATCAGGGTTCTGGGGCCTACGTTCCAGGCAGGGAGGGCTGTCCATCCACGTCATTGAAAAACTGCCACTCTAGTCTCAGGACCCACTGTCAGGGTTCTGGGGCCATCATTCCACTCACAGGGTGCTGTCATCCTGCCATATCAGGAAGCTGCCACTCCAGCCCCAGGACCCACCCTCAGGGTTCTGTGGCCTACGTTCCAGGCAGGGAGGGTTGTCGTACCACTGCATCAAGAAACAGCCAGCCACTGCAGCTCCAGGACCCACTGTCAGGGTTCTGGGGCCTATGTTCCAGGCAGGGAGGGCTGTCGTTCCGCTTCACTGTCTGCCAATGCTCCACCGATGCCAGTCAGCCTACATTCCAGGCAAGGAAGGCTGTTGTTCCACTTCATCCAGAAGCTGCCACTCCAGTCCCAGGACCCACCGTCAGGGTTCTGGGGCCTACGTTCCAGGCAGGGAGGGCTGTCCATCCACGTCATTGAAAAACTGCCACTCTAGTCCCAGGACCCACCATCAGGGTTCTGGGGCCGTCATTCCGCTCACAGGGAGCCATCATTCCACCGCATCAAGAAACAGCCAGCCGCTCCAGCTCCAGGACCCACCATCAGGGTTCTGGGGCCTACGTTCCAGGCAGGGAGGGCTGTCGTTCCACTTCACTGTCTGCCAGTGTTCCACCAATGTCAGCCAGCCTGCAGCGCCTGGCCAAGTAGGGGTGCCAGCCGCAGTTACTGTGCCCTGGCAATCCAATGTCTGCTGCTGCTGCTGGTACTGCACATCAGCCATTTACTCCTCCCTCTTGTAGACGGGCATAGCTCAGATGAGTGTGCTGGCGGGCGGGGGCTGGGTGTCCACGAGATTCACCACCGGGCAAGGCTTGCCCAATTTGCAGTAGACCTTCTTGGGATCGGTCGAGTACGATGCCAGCCTGCAAAGCCCGGCCAAGTAGGGGTACCAGCCACCAAAACCTGGCCGGGCCTCTGATGCTCCTCCACCGATGCCTGGCAGCCTGCAACGCCTGACTGCTGCTGCTGCTGCTGCCGCTGGGTCTCAGACGGCCAGCCATACCCCCACGGTCACCCCCAGGGGCCAAGCGCCGAGCCTGCCTGCCTGCCTACCTAGGAAACCCGGGGTGCCAAGCCCCAAACTTTCCCAGTCTCTGCTGCTGCTGCTGTGTCTCCGACGGCCTGCCATACCCCCATGGGCACCCCTGGAGCGCCCCAAGCCTCTGCCGCAGCCGAACTTTCTGAATGTTCCTAAGGGTCCAAACTCCACGGGACCGAACCCACGAACCCAAACTAAGTTTTTAGTCTGAACGTCCGAACAGCCAAACTCCTGTCTGTTCGCACGTCCTTACTTTTCAAGTCTCATGACTTTATTGGTTAGGGTGTTCTATTTTGGAGTTATTTATGGAAATACAATGTATACATGTTTGATTTTTGACTTGATTCAACACCAACCTTTTTATTGTTTCAATAAATGTTGTCATTTTATATGAGACATTTTCATAAACTTTCACTGGGATATTTGCAATTTTGGTTTAGGTCTGTAGATACCTTTTTTGGTCTTTTGTGTTTACCAGATTTAAAATAAAACTTTTTCACACAATACACAACTAACATGCAGAACATATTGCCATGGGATGCTGTGAAGGCCAATTGTATAACTGGATTAAAAAAAGACAAGCAGTTTATGGGTATACATGCTTATTGGTATGGTCTTTAGAAGATTCCTTCGAAGAAGAGCATACTGCTTGAAACATGTTGGATTTTTATTGTATACCATATATTATATATTTATATGAGGGGTTTAATGTTTTTTTTAACCTTCCTATACATTTACATTTTGCATTACAATATATTACCAGGAACTGTTTTTGTGGTTTCCTATTTTGTTACTGGGTTTATCCTCTGTGCTTCAAAGAAGATAAGACAAGTTTATGGAGGGCAGGTGATGCAGCCTCTGACTGCCAGAAGCTGTAAACAGGAGCTGGATCACTTTAATTGCTCTGTTTATTGTATTCTTCCACTGATGCATCTGATTCTGGCTACTGTCTGGATGGACCATTAATCTGGTTCTTTTGCTATGTTTTTTAATTAAGCACTTATAGCAAGATTTTCAAAAAAAGCAGCTTCCAGATTTCATCTAACGTGCTGAGTTCTTTTGAAAAGTGACCATCTTCTTTTGCTGCCCCCTTGAGACATGGGTTCTTGAGCACAGACAAGAACCCCTTTCCCAAGTAGATTGTCTCTGCTTTGTGTATGGTACTTTGTCAATAGCTTGAGCAAATACACCTCTAATGCACAGGGAGCTGATCCGCACAGGAGCAAGGTGCTGTTTTTACTCAATCGCTGTTCTGATCATTTCTACACCTTGAGGTCAGCCTTCAGACAGTCCTAGGATTCTCTTTGTACTTCAGAAAAATCTGAAGCTTCACAAGAAAGAGGTGAAAGGTGCCATCATTTTGAACATTCTTCTTTTTCTTTTAGCCCCAAAAAAGACACAAGAAAGGCTTTTCTCGCTGTCTTTGGTTTTGAAGTGTTTGGTGTGTTTGTGCTGAGAAAGCAAAGCCTTCTAGCTGATCAAGTGACCGATAATGCCCACAGGAAGAACCTTGCAGCAATAGGAAAAGGAACAGCAGTAAAGGATGTCTGCGTATTTTTTTCCAATTGTTTCCTCTCTTCTCCCTTTTCCATAATTGCCTCCAATGAGCCTTAACCTTGCTACAGGGGACACCTGCATGTTCCCTGCCTCCAGGGCATTCATTAAGGAAGTAGCTCATTTATCATCCACTCTAGAATCCTCCTTTCTTAAATTACCAGATGTTCTGCAGAATGAGCACAGCATTGTTTAGTAGAGTTTTGTGCATCTGTAGTTACCAACAGTTGAAGAGAAGCAACTGTGCATTGAGACCCCTCTCTTCTCTTCTCTTCTGCAACTGTGTACACACCTGACCACATCCTTTTCCTTCTGTGGATGGTTGGCACTGAAGTGTATTGATGTAGGTAGCAACCCTGCTTTGGCTGAAGGGCAGCAGACTAGATCTTGCTATGTTTCTTCACTGCCTTTTCTGTGAAGTTAGGGAATGATGCTCCCTTATCTTGCGGTCACCCACATTCATAGATATTAAGGTGAGAAGGAGACAGACTTGTGTGAGTGATTGGTTGCTTTTCCCTGAAGACCAGTGCAGAATTCCCCCACATACTGCTCCTGGGTTTTAATCTGCCTGTTTAACTGCTTTGTTGGATGACCTTGGACAAGTCGCTTCACCAGTCCTTGGCTCGGTTTCTTTGTCTGTAGATGATGGCATAAGATACAAAGGAAATGCAAAAGTGTCTCTTTGATTGTAAACTGTCTTCAGGTGCTTGTATGAAAGGGGCTGTATAAGCATCAAGGCACAGCTTGGGTCAATAGTAGGAGCAAGATCAGAGCCCAAGTAAATACCAATGGGAAGTCCAACGTCATGGTTATGGAATGGTACCATCTACCAAGTTAAGAGCTAGGAACCAAAAGCCAAAGAATCAAGACAAATCGGGAACCAGAAAGGAACAAGAAAACCAGGTAATGAGAGATGATCAGGCAGTGACAGCAAGGGGCGAGGGCCCTCCTCTATAGCCAAAACACTTCCTGTTTCATTCGGACCCTTTATATAGCCCCACACAACCAATGAAGAAGAGGCTGTTCTGACCAATTGAGGCCCGGCGACACGGTGCAGTTGCAGGAGGGGAATGCTGCCACTCTGGTCCTGTGCTGTGGACAGCTCCCTGACGGTGATACAGTCAAGGCACCTATTCTGAAACTCCACTGGCTCAGGCCTGCAAGCAGTGAAGTCTTGCAAACTGTAGTTCGGCGCCCCAACCAAAGCTGTGACAGTTCGAGATGGGGTAGCAATTCCAACTCATATTGATACATTTTGCATGTCTTGGCTTTTTTCTGGGGTGATGGCATTATATTTGAGATGAGGTAATGCAGGGAAAATATTTGGGAATCACAATAATTTTGCAAATACAGTATATTTTACAGGGCTGTCATACTTCTCCTTTTCAACACTGCAAATTACTGGGATGCTGTTGCAAGCTCTAGGACTTTCTACACCAAGGGTCTCTGAAAGTTTTTTAGAAATGTTTTTTAACTGCCAGACCTGCAAACTCAGCCTGGGATCTTGAGAGTCATGCTGGGTTTTCTCTGCCTCACTCACCATTATCTGTCATGATGATTATGCATTCTGAGCAATTCTGTTGCTGATGCAGGTGCCTGACTTGCATTCAGCTCACCACCCCAGAGCCCTTTTGGCTCTGCAGGGAAGACAAAACCAAAAAGAAATGAAAACTTACTTCCCCTGCTAATTGAGCAGATGATCTTGCTGAACACATGTGAAGAGTCATCCCTTTTCTGACCTAGGAAATCTGGGGAGCTTCAGTTTCTTGCTCAGGCCCTCCTTTTCAACCAGAGAACAAGCTAATGAGTTACGAGCACTGCAGCAAGGGAAGTGCTGGATCCCATGGCATGCCCTGTGCTGACAATGGTGCTTTCCTTGAAGTTCACCCTTCTCTTCTTACTATTCAGACCCATTTGTTATTAGAACAGATATTTAAGACTGGGTTATTTCTCATGTGTCTAAATCTCCCCCCTCTGATGTTATGATTGAGGGTGTTTTGCTACATGATGGTGCCCTGCCATCGCCACACACATACCCGGTCTGGAGACAGTCCACCACTGTGGCCAGGACTGGGCTGGGCCCCTGAACTAACGTGATGGAGGCCAGGCCTCTGGAGTGGATGTGTGGAGATGCATTGTCCCTGCCCTGCCCCCATGCTCTGCCCGCCCCCACTGGGTGTCCATGGCAGCCAGTGACGGTGGCCCATTGGTTAAACCAGGTCAAAATGGAGTAAAGCAGGTCACCGTCCCATCTGAAAACACCCTATGTTAGATATTTTCTCATCTAGATTCGCTAGCAGTTTGTCAGATACTTGGCTTTTGGGTACCAGCAACTACTTTTATGCTGGAGGAAGGGCTATTAAAATGTTTTGTGCTGGGTCTGCTTTCCCAGGACCACCCCTCTTCTCTGTAACTCCTGTGACACAGTAATATGTGCTCATTCCCCTATGGCTATGTTTGCAGCCCCTTTCAGAGGCACGCAGCCTGGGAACCCATTTCATGGTAATGGAAGAAATGCTCCATTCCATAGCTGCAGAATCAAAGACTATAGGACCTTGACTGAAATGAATGGGGCGGTTCACACCTGCCAGAGCTACTGTCTCGGGATGCTTGTAGATTTGGACACAGCATGGATTAATTTTCCACACAATTACCAAATTATCTCCGCAATTCCCAAGGAACAGAAGTCAAAATTCCTCTTTTCAGTAGAAGAATAAGAAGAAAGAAGTGTTGTCACAATGCCCAGATTGAGAAGCTGGCAGTCAGAGCATGATCAGTATTGGGTAATCTCTGAATTTCACTGTAATCCTTCTGGAGATTCATCTCCTCTCACACATATTTTCCTCAGTTTTGGCCTTCATATGGACCTAGGAATGGGTGGGTCCACACTTTTCTGCCCCAGGAGATCCCCCTTGTTCTTCACTCGTTGTGTGAGTGAATAAAAGGGTGGGGTCGGTCACAACAAGCAGAAAGAAATTCATTAATATCATCAAGGTAACATTTCCAAATTTAGCGAGCCAAAAAAAGTGTGTGAGGCATTTATTCAAGATGTTCTAACCATTTGATAGCTTCTGGGTTGGCAGTGTGGAGTCTGGGAAGGGTTCCAGGCAGGCCAGCATGGCACCTGCAACCTCTCAGGAGATGATCAGCGTACACATTCTCACCTTATAGTCAATCCCCAGGAGGAATTGTTTGCTCCGTGTCTCACCACTCCACTACTGCATAGATTAGAGGTTCCCAAACTACGGACCAGGGCCCCAAATGCAGTTGTGCAGATTTCATTTTCACTTTTCATTTCACTTTTAATTTCTACCCCGCACTCTCTCGCAAAGCGACTCGAGGCGGCGAGCAAAAATGAAATACATAACAACAGTATAACTTCAACATAATATAACAACAGTACAAATGCAATATAATATAAATACAATATACCAAATTCATATTAAACATAACAAGACCTTACAATCCAGGTCTTACTGTCAACCCTCCCTCCAACTCCGGTAATCCACCAACTCTTCTCTACCCCCCCCCTCCTGCTGCCACCAGGAGAGAATGAGGGGGGCCCCTCACCACCCTCCCTTCCGCTCTCACCAGGAAGGGAAGGTACAACCAGCCCCACACCAGAATTACCTGAAGTTCTCTACAACATATAATAATTCGGCAAATAATACATTTCACACCCAGAACACTAAATGGCTCAACCCAATAAGTAGGTCAAAAACAATCCTCCTTATCTACTCCCCTCCCCACCACCCCTTCCGCTCTCACCAGGAAGGGGGGGAACAACCAGATGGGGGTCACTGTAACAGGTCACTACCCCAGGACCTGGAATACCTATTTTGGGACTGGTTAGGAGAGCTTGCAGGTCTTTGAGTGTCATATGAAGACGCCTGTTCTTAAATTGCCACTTGAATTAATCCCCAACAGTTCTTTGGTCCACAAGGTGCAGCCCCTCAGGGCTCCTCAAAGTCTCTTTATAATATCCCTCTCTCAGGCTCTCGACCTGCAGCCCCTCTCTAGGCTCTTATTGTCCCTCTTGTGCAGGCTTCCACTCAGCCTGCCAGGCTCTCGGCCTGCAGCCCCTCTCTGGGCTTTTAGTGTCTCTTGGAGTTCTTGCCAGTCCCACGTGTGCAACACTGCCACTACTCGCTGCCATGCCACGCTGCTTCCTTCAGCTGCAACTCGCGAGTCCCAGTCCTCAGTGTCTCTTAATCCACGGCTTCAGCAGCATCTCCCGGACCTCCAAGCCAGCTACCCAGGTGCTGCTCAGCCTCCACCCGTCAGTTTCCCAGCAGCTCCCTCTTGCTTCTGTGGACGCCGTCTGCTGCAACAGCTTCCGCCCAGCTCCTCCAGACACTACAGTGTGCTGAGGAAGCCCTCTACCTTCTCTGCCGGTGTCCACTGCTGAGCGGCAGCGGATTTAAATTCTCCGCTGCCACTTGGCCTCTTAAAGGGCCAGATCACTTTCAGTCAGGGGTCGGGCAAGGGTGAACACTCACCTTGCTACAGTCACTTTCCTGATTGATGTATGACACTCTTTGTGTCTCTTGTTGCTGTCTGGAGCCATAGGATTATATTTGCATCTCAAAACGGGGTACACACAAGCAAAATGTTTGGAAATCACACAGCCATGAATGATGGAGTAACTTGACCCCTGGCAGTCTCTCAGCAGGCTGAGTGACAAAGAAGGCTTCCTACAGATGGGGCAGCTCATTTATCTCCATTCCCCTATAAAAGGGGTGGCCAAACTGTGACTCAGGACAATTCAAGTGCACCTCTCAATCAGGGCTGATCCTGGGCCCCGTGCGGTCTTAATTTGCCTGTCTTACTGGTTGCCTCCTGGAAACCTTTTGAGAGGATAATGGGGAGATGATGGAATGACAACAACCTAGGTGGAATGATGAGCAGGAGAGCTTCTGTCCCTTTCTAAGAACTTGGAATGTTGGGAGTGTGGGGGTGGGACTTGCTTGCTGTGGAACAGAGCTTATTGGCCATGGCAGCAGGACTTGTCCCTCTTTGGTCATTTGAAGTGTTGAGAGGTATGCTCTTGTAATAACTCAGTACTGCCAAGGCAGTTCCATTACAGTAAATAACAAAGATTTTGTAAAATTCTCGTGTGTGTTCCTGTCATGCACTATGTAATTGTGGCAGGGCACTCACTGCAACCTCCATGACAGGCTGGGGAAGGGCTAACTCCAAGCTTGGGAGTGGCCAAAAGCTAGTGAGGCTGGCATGGTGAAGGCTGTTAGCTAGAGCGATCAACCTGAGAGCTGTGCATGGTTATTTCCACCTTTGTTTCCCACCTTTTTGTTTGGCGCAATATGGCCTGATGACCATTAAATCACTCACTCACTCCACAATTGTGGGGCAGTCACTGAGAACACCTTTCTGTGTGCCCTTACTGTAGCAACGTCATGAGCAGCAGGTACCTGCAAGAGGGTGCTTCCAGCTGACCTCAGAGGCCACGACAGGACATGAGGGAAGAGGCGGTCTTTCAGATACCCGGGCCCCAAGCCATTTAGGACTTTATAGGTGAAAACCAGCACCTTGAATTGTGCCTGGAAAGCTATTGGTAGCCAGCGCAGACTCCGGAGCGCTGGTGTGATGTGCTCCCAGTGACCCGCCCCCGACAGAAGATGGGCTGCCACGTTCTGCACCAAGTGCAGCTTCTGAACAGTCATCAAGGATAGCCCTACATAGAGTGCGTTGCAGTAGTCTAGCCTCAAGGTTATGAAGACATGGATGACGGTGGCCAAATCTGAATCTGATAAAAAAAGGTTGCAGCCTTCTCAACAGATATAATTGGTGAAAAGTGCCCCTGGCCACCACCACAATCTGGCAGTCCAGGTACAGCAATGGATCCAAGAGCTCTGGTCTTGGAATAGCCGTCTTCAAATATCTGAAGGACTGGCACATAGAAGATGGATCAGACTTGTTCTCTGTTGCTCCTGAGGGATAGACTAGAACCAATGGGCTCAAATTACACGAAAGCGGATTTCAGCTAAACATTAGGAAGAACTTCCTAATGGTATGAGCTGTTCGACAGTGTAACAGACACTGCCTAGCGCAGTGGTGGGTTCTCCTTCACTGGAGGTTTTCAAACAGAGGCTGGACGACCATCTGTCAGGGATGTTGTAGCTGTGGATTTCCTGCACTGAGCCGGGGGTTGGACTAGATGACCTCTGAGGGTACTTCCAACTCTAGGATTCTATGAGCACTCCACAGCTGCGAACCTGAGTGACCAAAGGAGGCTGGACCCCATCAATAACAGGGGACCCTCCATCTGTCAGGTCACAAGCCTGGCCGACAATCATCACTTCGGTCTTGTCTGGATTCAGCCTCAGTCAGCTTACCCACATCGAGTCCCCAACAGCAGCCAGGCACAGGGTAAACACAGAGACTGTAGGACCTGGGTCAGATGAAAAAAAGAGAGAGAGCTGGGTGTCATCAGCATACTGAAGGCACTTGACTCCAATTCTTCCTACAAGCTCACCCAGGGGCCTCAGATACACATTAAATAGGGGCAGGGACAAGATGGAACCCTGCAGAACCTCACAAGGGACGGGAGCACCCCCTGGGTTCTCCCAGCCAGAAATGAGCGGAACCACTCAAGAGCAGTCTCGCAAACCCCTGCCAGGTCTCACAGCCATGCCAACAACACCCCACGATCAACTGTATCAGAGACCGCCGAAAGATCGAACAAAATCAACAGGGTACAGTTGCCCTTGTCAGTTGCCAAGTGAAATTTGTCAACCAAGGTCACAAGCACAGTCTCAGTGCCTGTCAGGCCCTGGGGCCTGAGGAGATGGAGGGGCACCGGCGCGCGGAAGCGGCAAGCCCGGAAGCCACAGACAGCCCCAGAAGGTCAGCAGGGGAGCCAGGCCACGCCCCCGGCGTCACCAATACCTTCGAGCTCTNGCAGGGACAAGATGGAACCCTGCAGAACCTCACAAGGGACGGGAGCACCCCCTGGGTTCTCCCAGCCAGAAATGAGCGGAACCACTCAAGAGCAGTCTCGCAAACCCCTGCCAGGTCTCACAGCCATGCCAACAACACCCCACGATCAACTGTATCAGAGACCGCCGAAAGATCGAACAAAATCAACAGGGTACAGTTGCCCTTGTCAGTTGCCAAGTGAAATTTGTCAACCAAGGTCACAAGCACAGTCTCGGGGGCTGTCAGGCCCTGGGGCCTGAGGAGATGGAGGGGCACCGGCGCGCGGAAGCGGCAAGCCCGGAAGCCACAGACAGCCCCAGAAGGTCCGCAGGTGAGGGCCGGAGCGGCGCCAAACCCGCAGCCCCCACTGATCTCAGGAGGGCCCGAACCTCGCGAGGCTGCTCCTAGAACGGAGAGCGGGAAGCGGCCCGCAGAACCTGGAGCGACGCAGCAGGGGAGCCAGGCCACGCCCCCGGCGTCACCAAGACCTTCGAGCTCTGCCCAGGAAGGGCCGGCCTCGCCTTGCACGACGGCACGACGGCCAACCACGCCCCCACGAGCCCCGCCCCGACGTTCGGCGCGCCTATTGCAGAAGCACGCTGCAGCTCTGCATATAAGGGAGGAGGACACAGGGGCTCCTTGCTGGTGAACAGAGCTTGCCCTGCGAGACCGGCCCCATTGATTGTTTTGACTGAGAGTATCCTGAGCCTGAGAGCGTACAAGTGCGAGAGAGAACGAGCGAGGGCGGAGAGTGCGAGGAAGAGCGAGTGTATCCTGAAGCGAGAGCGTGAGTGCGTGGGTGTGACCCTGATCCTCACTGTGTTTGGGGGGAGCGGGAGTGTGTGCCCTGTCTTCGCCGCCCCCTTGCCTGGTACTGTGCACGGGTGCCCCCCTCACTTTCCCCCCTCCTGGCCACGCAGTCCTGGGCCCTGTGTGTCTGATCCTGGTGCCCCATACGGTCCTCCCCGGTTGGGAGTTGGCTTGCCTCGCCTCGATGATGAGCTTCGGCTGGGACCTGCTCTTGTAGCCTACTCCCGTAGCCAATATAAGACCCTGAGAGGCATTTTTCAGGCACAGCTGCTCCTTCGTGGGGATTCCCCAGGGGCCACGGTCTGTGAGTGGTTACGTGCAACCCCGTGCAGTACGCACACCGGTCTGTCGCAGTTCCCTTCCCTCCTTCCCATGAGGGTTTCACCCCAAACCCTCACAGTGCCATGCCCAAGATGAAATCCTGACTGACATGAGTCCAGGATTCCAATAGTATCGAGATGTGCCTGAAGCTGCAAGGCAACCACCTGTTCAATAGTCTTCCCTAAAAAGGGAAGATTAGAGACAGGGCAATAGCTGTCAGGGTAGTCAAAGTCAAGAGATGGGTTTTTTCAATGGGGATTGAACAATTTCAGCTTTAAGGCCGTCAGGCACCCTGGCCTCTCAAAGGGAGGCATTGACAACCCCAGTCAGCAATGGCCCCAAAGTCTCCCAACTAGCTTTCACCAGCTAGGTCACGCATGGATCTAATTCATGACTGGTAACCCGCACCAGTCCAAGCACACCCTCCGCATCGGTGCATGAGATAAATTGAAGCTGATCCAAGCAAACCCGACAAGACTGAGCCACCCCAACGCCCATACGAGTGTGGGTACTTGTATCGGAAGTGACATAGGCACTTTTTATTACAGCGGCTGGAAAAACTCACTATTGAGAAGGATTAGGCCATGCCCTGCCCTGCCTTGCCTTGCCTTGCCTCTGCCTTTGGGCAACTTCTGCCTGGCCTTGTGGGTCTGGTCCAGGAAAGGTTGCAGAGGATGGGAGAGAGGGCCCTGAGAGGCAAGCCCTAGAATCTCTGGGAAGGCCCTGACACAAGGGGAGAGCCAGGTGAGGCTGCAGGAGAATGGAGAGAAATCCCTGAAATCCCAGACAAAAGGAAGAATCAAAGCAAAGACGCTATGAGAGGGGCAATAGCAGCTAAGGTCTGACCCTGACTGAAGACTGCAAGGGAGCCATAGCCCTGACGAAAGAGTCCGACCAGAGCTGTATACCCTGACAAACAGGGCATCAGACTTTGCTGAGGCCAATTTAAAAATAAAACAACCCAAAAGAGACTTTGCAAAGAATACATACTCTGCCTACGGCACCGAGGCAAGCAGTGTGGGGGTAGGGAGGTGAGAGAGCAGAGCTGTCATGGGATGATAATAACTCCTTAGTCAGTCTGGATGGCATCTAGCACCCATGTCTCCAATCTTAAAAGTTAGCCCTTACCCACAGAAGTGGCAGTATAAAGTGGGGAAAACTCATTTCACAAGGAAAGCTTATGGAGTTGTGCCCCTAACCATGTGCCAGCCTGAGCATTTGAATGACAAATAATTCTGAAAAGAAAAATGATCTCTTTAAGGCATTAAAAAAATGTAACACCCTTTTAAACACTCTACCCCACCTACCACTTTTAAAATAAGAGACGGTCCTGGTCCCAAAGTGTAAGTCAGTCACTAGGCTGCCTAGCCAGGGGCTAATTTGATATGATTTGGAGAGGATTGTAATTGCCATTTGTTAGATCCTTTTGGGGGCATCAAGGCAGCACTAATTAGGGTTACTTTTATTAGTGTGCTTTGTTCTACAGGAATTTAACTCAGATGGGATGGCAGGTTATCATTTCACATGTCAGATTCCGTCCCTGTAGTAACTCAAGCAGTGACTGTCTCCTCCATGGAGGTTTGTTTTTTCTTCTTTAGCACCCAGCCTGCAATCTAGCAAAACTGACAGCCTGTCAGACAGATAATGAAAGAGCGCGAGCGTTTATTTGCTTTTTAAAAACAACAACAATAAGTTGCCTGCATGCCTAGCGAGTACAGCCCAGAGATACAATTTCAGAAACGCTTGCTGTTGCTGTTCTACTGAATTGCTTTAATCTGTTGCTTGTTTTTCCTTTTCAGAGGGTGTTAAGGGAAGAAAATAGAAGGGAGATGTGTCAGTTTATTGTATTATCCCTAGTTCAGTACAGATGGATGGATTTATTAGATCTAGATAGAATGTGAGAACTGACATACAGAACAGGGTCATCTACCCAGTATCCTATCCTCAAATGTGGATGGTACTGGATGCTTTGGAGGAAAGTGTACAAGTAACCACAAGACAATTACGAGATTCTTTGTCTGTTCTTCACTCTCAGCTTCCAGTAGTTCTAGAGGTTTGGGGACATGCTCAAGTATCCATTCTCTGGTGTACACCAGCTGCGAATCTGATCCAAGAGATGTACATTTATAGTTGGATTAGATATGTGCCTCCAAAACCTGAAACATTCTTGGTCCTGAAATTGAAAAAGCCATAGTTGGCAGGAGAGCTGACTACAATTTTTGATCATTTTTTCTTCTGTTAAATACAATTTCATATACCTGAAAAAATATTGGTTTCTGCAGAATCCGCTGAAATGTCTATTGAAAATTCTTTGGCCTTGTTTTGGGGAGTTTGATATCTGAAAACGATACAAAATTTTCTGTTTCTAAACACTAAACTGAAAATATTTTCATCCCCAAAACCTTGCAGCAAAAATATTGGTTATATTTTCCATTTTTTCCTCTCTCCTTGGCAGACCTGATCTACATTTCTTTCTCTGCTAGGGATCTTCAGAGTTTTTCTCTTGTAGATTCTTTGATCCTCAGATTAACCACAAATTCATAGATAATCTCTTGGGACACAGTGGGTAAAAACAGACATGATGCTAACCACCCTTTAACCACCCTTGGTGGTCATTTATTCATGTTTCAGGGCTGCATAGGGCACCAATACAGCTCTGAAACATGCATAAATAACAACCAAGGGTGGTTAAAGGGTGGTTAGCATCATGTCTGTTTTCACCCAGTGATGAGAATTCAAAGTAATTTTTTGTTGTATGCGCAGCTTGAGAGACCTTGAGCTTCCACTGAATACAATAAATCTTCCCCAGACTTTGGCAGTTGCATTGAGCATGACCGGATCATTATAAATGCCTTGTCGCCAACAGCAGGGCTTTCTGTGAAAAGAGGATAGGAAAGAATTGCTTCTCCTAGGGGCCAGTTTCCCTGCACAAGGCCTCTTTACACCCGGAAATCTCATATGCACACTACGTGAAGGGGTTATGAGGTGCGGAGAACATTGGACTGGACTGAGGAGGAGATGAGGGGTGGTGCATACCAGTTTGATTATGGCTGAAAGGAGGACAAGAATGTATGTATGATGTTTGTGCAATAAAAAATATAATGAAAGGAGAGGTAAAGAGCCAGACCATAACTGGACAGTTCAGTTTTAGCAGTATTGAGATCCCAGGGTTGGATTTGACCCTTACAGAAATAGGGGCCAGCTAGAGTGCTTGGATATGAACTTGACCTTCTCCTAAGCAAAGGGGCTCTCATAGCCAGAGATATCCATCTAGAGGCTCCGGAGGTAACTGAATGCCTAAGAACCAGTAATGGGGTTATTCTCAGAACATGCCTCTGTCATAGGACAGTGTTTTAATCTCTGAGCCACTGAGAGGCTACGTTACTTGCCCAGGTTCACAAAAGGAGTCTGAGACAGAGAAATTGTATGGGGTTATTGTACAATGTTCCAACCACAAGGCTCTCCATGGATCTGGTTATTATTGAAGTCTGTCTTTCTCTAGTTAAATGAGAGTTGGCATAGATGGAATACATACGTTTACAGGGTCTGTTCATTTCAAAGTACTTTATGACCCTCCATAGCTCACCCTGTGGGTACAGTTTTATTAGGCACATATTACAACTGAGGAATTTGAGGTACAGACAGATGAATTGACTTGCCCAGAATCACATGATAGATTGGTGCTTGAAGTTGAACCCAAGAGTCCTAGCCCCCAGACCTCAACTTGAAACCACTTGTATACATTGACTAACAAGACATATAGAAAACAGTAATATTTCAATTAGGTACCTCTAAAATCTAATCATATTTTACTCCTGCTTTGGAATTCTATAAGGATGATTCAATGAAACATAAGGGATTCTCTTTCTCTAAATTCTTTGGAGTTTTCAGGGACAATTCAACAGGAATCCACTGGTTTGATACCTATTAAATTGCCTTCTTCCCCATGAGAATTCCTACCACCTCAAATGTGCTACAGACATGGATCAATCCACTCTAGTGGAGGTCAACCCAAGGGCAGTGGGAATCAGAGCAGTAGCATGAGCTGCAGCAGCTGCTGAGGACCTTCATAGCAGTGACTTGGAAGGGTGTTACTACTGTGGAGTGGAGCCAGAGAGCATGGCTGGGTGTATCACATGATGGGGGTAGCAGAAGCATGAAGCACTAGGTGCAGTCATGTGATCTCACACCTTCTCTCCTCCTATTCGTTCTCTGTGTGTCAGGCTTGTTCTGATTGCCAGTGGCAGAAGGGAACTTTCCTATGGCCGTTTTGGTATAAGACTGTGATGAAGGGGTTCTTGGGGATGCTTGAGGACCAGACCTGCGACTAGGTTGCCTGCTATTGGTTTACAGTCTGCTATGCCACAACCCCTCAAGCATTATTTGGAGAGCCTGCACCTACTAGATAGAATCAAGCTCTCAGCCCAAACTTAACAAAGGACCCTTATTACCTGAAGGGATGTAAATCAAGAGAGAGAGAGAGCTATTCCCAAGCCAATGCATATTCAATAAGGGGCCCCACGCTGCCAATGCAAAAGACAAATGAAGGTTTGTAAAAGAGGGTTTCAAAGTGAGAGCCACTCGCTTTGGTGCATCCATGCAGCTCTTAAACATTCTATCAACCTAGATACCCTACAATAGACATTTTATTGTTGAAAGACAAAGAATTAATACATCCCGTCAGTGATCTGCAGACACCCGCAGCAACAGGAGGGATGCAAAATGCCAGCACACTCAGCGACATACTTATCGACAGACAAGCAGCTGTTCTTTTGAACTGGCACTGAGGAAATCGCTGTTCACTAATTACCAGCAAACAGAGGGCAATAAAAAGAGGCGTGAATACGAGTGGGAAGGAGGCTGAATGAGCGAGACTTAAAAGATCAGCAAGAAGTGACTAGGGAAATGGAGGGTGAAAACAACCAACAAGGGGCAGAGTGGAGAAATACAATTATTTTATTTATACAGCGCCACTCCTCTTGATAAATGGCACTGAAAATGCTTCATAAGCCATGAAATAAAATAAATAAATAAAGCCATATAAAATAATTTAAAAACAATTTAAAGGGGGAGATAACGAGGGAGGACAATACACATTAAGGGAAACTAGACGCAGAGCCTTGAGACACCTGGAGAATTAAAAAAAAAAAAAGAAGAGTCTTCAGGTGCTTTTTAAAGGTGAGGAGGGAAGAACAGAGATGAACATCTGGAGGAAGCGAGTTCCACACTGAGGGGCCCACCAAAACATTGTGAGATATGATAATGACCTAGCTGTCATAACAAGCAGTAGCAAATCCTTAGTTTCCTCTTTGCGATGAGCATGAGTGATGCTATAATCCTCAAATAGGTGTCTGGTAATGCTCAGTGATTAACACAAACAGCTCAGGATTACTGGCATTGAAAGGCTCCCAGACGTGCCTCTGAAATGATGTGCAGTTAAATGTACATGGGTTGGAGGAGATGTAATAATAACCATGTATTAATCTCAGGGAGGTGGAAATTGCAAGCACCAGATGCAGCAGTTGTTGGGTACTTTGCTGGCAATCAACAAGTCTGAGAGCGTGCTTTCATTCTCCTAGCAGACCTGTGGAGGGCTCTTTGGGATTGACCATTGGAATGGGGGGTGGGGAGGGAGAAAACAGAGACACAAATATTTGCTCAGTGGAAGAAATAGCTTATAATCCAGGTCCAGGACTCCCTGAGTGCCTTTCTTTAATACCCATATGACTGCAGAACCTATGGTGTGTCTAAATTGAGCAGCCCCCAGCTGTGCACATCCAAGCTGTCAAGGCCATACTGAGCATTTTTCATAGTGTTCATTCACAAAAGGAGAAGCTGCTTTGAAAAGATCAGAGAGAGTGTGGTTGCCATGTTGACCCCAAATGTAAGAGATGGAGACAAAGTCGCTCAAATTATATCTTTTATTGGACCAACTTCCATTGGTGAGAATGTGCAGACTTTCAGGCCACACGGGGACCTTCCTCAGGCTTGTAGTGTAGCCTGTCAGAAATATATACAATGAGCAAATGTAGGACAGGTATATATTAGGGATGTGCACGGGGGGAAAGTTTTGTCTCTTTATGTGTCCAATTTTTGTGGTTTGTGTCTTTTTGTTGTTGTTGGTCTTTTTGTCTTTCATAGAAATTAAATGCAGATAACGAACAGCACGCACTTTACGCGAGGCATGAAGTTCCAGATCGAGCCCCGGGAGCCAAAAACCAAAATGCAGTCGCCAGACTTTATCCTGATATTAAACCGTTCTTGCCCCACTACGCCCATGAACCAGTCGCCAGCTTCGGTTTTCTGGGTGTCAACAGCTCCCAGGCACCTGCAAATTTTGTGCCCTGCTTTACACATTAAATGGTAAATATATAATGAATAGTGTATGTATAACCTGTAAATAAGTGGGGCTTTTTTAAAATGAGATTTTCATTGGCAAATCAGCAGTTTCCTGTGAATGACAACTCTGAATTTGCACTCTGAATGCTGTGTAATAAAGTGTCTGCATGGTAACCGGCCGGCTTTGTGCTACAGATTGGGCAATGATGGTAGATCCATCCCTGTGGCAGCAGACAGGCTGTCAGCAGGTGAGGCAGAGATACAGGAAGAAAGATGGGCTGCCGGTGGACAAGGTGGCAGCAGGTGAGGCAGAGACACAGGTGGAGGAGGGGACTGGCAGTGTGTGAGGCAGAGACCCAGGCAGAGGGAGTGGCAGCGGGTGAGGCAGACATGCAGGCGGCGGGAGTGTCAGTGGTACAGCTTGAGAACTGTGGCGTTGGAGAAATTTTTGATTTACTGACGAAGTACCATCAGCATGTATTTTATTTTATGCTATGACCATTTCGTGTACACTTCAACTGTGTTCCCATGGCAGTCCCCTGAATCCCTATCAGCACTGCCACTGTGTTCAGACATTATGCAAAGTCAGAGAGAGCTATAAGAAGACGAATACTGAATGAGGAAACCAAACTGAAAGATTGCCCAGCAGGAAAGATTAGACAGTACTATGATAAAATGGTGCCTCAAAGAACAGAATAAAATCAACCAAATAAGAGAGCCAAATAAAATGCGACAATTGGAAGGAGAGGGAAATTAGGTGAATGAGTGTCTCACACCCTTGTTTTCCACCCTCGGGCCCCCTCAGTCACACAGCCGAAGGGCTCCACTATTGCACACCCCACTCTCCCTTGAGTGTTGCTTCCAGAATGTTTGGTAGCATTATTAGCGTAACGTTCTCTTTGTCTGTTAAACACTACTTAAGACTATAGTAACGAAGGATAATACTGAATGGTAAAACCAAGGTGAAGAATTCCTTCCCCAGCAGGTTCAATCAATGAATATGGCTAATATAGATTCAAGCACAAAACGTTTAAACCGGCTTCACTTTATTCAGCTTTACGTTTTGTATGTCCATTAAACACTAGTAAGTCTAATAAGGAAGGATGATACTGAATGCTGTGAAAGATTCCTTCCCCAGCTTTTAAGAATGAATTGACCAAATAGATTCAAGCAGAAAATGTTTTAAGCTGGCTGCATATTTCCTATATTACAATCTTGTGATACAGTGGTGCCTCAAAGAACAGAATAAAAACAGCCAAATGAGAGAGAGAAAGAAATAAAGGAGTGGGTAGTGGTGGGAATTCTGGGTGTCTCGCCCCCTCAGCCAAGGGCCGTCTTCCAAAATCCGAGAGAGGCGAGAAAGGGAACATAGACTATCTCGATCACAAAATAGCCCCTGCCGTGTCTCCCTCCTGTACTTAATAAGGTGGAGGGGCGGGGGGGGGGTTGGGGTGCTGCAGACCATTGCTCTGCCCACTGTGCCTGTACCATCCCTCTCTTCCCCCTCCTCTGACTCCTCCCCTCCTCTGAGGCAATTGCCCTGTGTGCAGTGGACCATTCAGTAGGGATGGGACTCTGGGCAAAATTTCGGTTTCGGTTCTTTTTCGGTTTCGATACTATCGGATCTTTTGCACTGATTTTTGTACTGGATTTTTAACATTGCGGTTTTTCAATGGGGGACAAACTGCAATGTTAAAAATCCAGTACAAAAATCAGTGCAAAAGATTCGATAGTACTGAAACCGAAAAAGAACCAAAATTTTGGATTAATCCGAAATGGCAATTTTCAGGTACTTTTGGTTTTATCTGAAACCGAAATTCCCATCCCTACCATTCAGTATGCAGGAGAGTGCTGCCTGCCCAACCTCCAGCCAGCACAAGTTCCTGCATATGTGTGAGTGCCTGGGATCCGGCCAGCTCTGGCGCACGCATGCAGCAACTCAGCCAGGCCCCGAGGGCATTCATGGTAGCCCTGGCTTCCTGGCACACACGCATGCGGGGGTGATGGCTGAGCTACCACAATGTGCATTGTTGAGAAGCCGGCAGGGCTGAGGGCAATTTTTAGAGAATCCAAATTGCAGGGGACGAGTGTCTAAATTTTGGATTACCCTGAAAGGGGAATTTTCTACAACATTTGTGTTAATTTGAACCTGAATTGTGCACCTCTAGTATATATACGAGGAGGCACGGAATGACATGGGTGGGAGTTAGGGTTGGCACGTCAGTCAGTTGACCAAATATTGTGAATTGGCTGGTCAATTGATTGTCTGTTATTTGACCACGACTACAAGAATGCCACCGTGTAGAGGTTGCAGCTTACCTTCTTAATTCCATTATGGTGTCATTTGTTAGCAAGGGCAGGAGTGAGGGCTGCTTGCCCCCTAGCCCTGCAGCAGTCAGAGGCTACACACGCTCTCCCCTCCCTACGCTCACTCACATGCACACACCAGACGTTTCTCCCAACCCCCATACACGTGGCTATAGACAGCTTCCCCTCCTCCCCCCCTACATTTAGGAGCTGGCACCTCCTGTGCTGTTTCTTTCTCCTGAGCTGCCTCAGCCTCCTTTCTCTTCCCCCCTATTTAGCCATATGGGGCTGCAGGGAGGTGCTCTGAGTGTTAACAAACATGATGGCGACAAGGCCGCCCCCTCCCTCCACCCAACCCGGTCCGGAGAACTGCTGTAGACGCACTCCGGACTGGTTTGGATCACAGAACAAACATGAAAAGGACCCCTGGCAGCCAGAGAAGCATCCCACCGCCAACATGGGCCATTTAGGTTCCGAGTAACAGAACAAACATGCCAGGGCCAGGCTCCCCCCGCCATGATGTACAAACTGGCGAACTGTGGGCAAAAGAAGCCACCGCAGCCCGCCCATCACAGTACTCCAGGAGGCCGGGGGAGGAAGCTGGCCCAGGCAAAGATGTGTCAGCCATCTAAAGGTGGAATTGGCAACACACTGAACGCCGGCTGAAAGTAGCAAACCTCAAACCTCATGGAAAGCACAAGAAGAAAAGGGTAAAGCATAAGGGAGACAAAACATCAGAGCTGATGCACAGTGACTGAGTTAATCAGTCTGCAGTTGTACTACCGCTCCAGCCACACTCTGTATACAGCACAGGGCACTCACTCAGGCAGGCCATAGAGCATAGGTCCAAGGGCAGTTATCCCAGCTGGGAGGCTGCAGGTGGAGAAACCCCCCACCCCCAAGATTAAGGACCCAGACAGCCCATAGCCCAAAGGTTCATGGGGGTCGCTATAGCTGTGCTGGCTGGGGCTATCCTTGGACGCAGTCCCAACAGGCAGATCTCTCTCTCTCTCTCTGCAAGATCCAAGGATTTCACTTCCATGAGGAGTGGGAGGTGCAAGTCTCCTTGGCGTGACCGGGGCTGCACCTGGGCACAGTCCCAACAGGCAGCTCCCTCATGCATACACAGAGGGAATGGCAAGGTCCAAAGGTTTCGCTTCCATGGGGGGAATCAAGACTATGGGGGAGGGGGTAAATAAATGCACTCTGCATAAAGCCCCCATTGAAACATGCTCTGCCTGTACCCCCTCACCTGCATAATGTAAGCCACCAAGTAGTGGGGTTCAAACTGGTCCCCAATGGCTAGATCCACCTTGGCTCTTCCTGCAAGTAGGATGGTCCAAGTGGGTCTGCAAGGTGGTTCCGTTCCAGCATCATACTAAGGCAGATACTGGGGCCTCGCATGTATCTCTGAGCACCAAGCAAGCAGGATGCATGTGAACAAAAGTGCTAGAAACGGATCCTCATAAGCAGGGCTACGAATTTGTCATGGAAACTTTCTTAAAAAGTCATGAGTTGGTCATGGCAGGAATGAGAAAAAGTTGCAGAAAACTCATGGGTAATTTTTTTAAACTTCTATTCAATATTGTATTTTGTAAACCCTCCCCCCTTAAATTGTAAACCCAGGGGTTTAGGTTGTAACCCCCCAGTACAGAATAGGAGGAGGAAAACACCCCTTAGATTGTAAACCCAGGGATTGTAAAGCCCTTTGAAAGCCCAAGCTTAGATTGTAAGCCCAAGCAGGGGATAAAGGCAGAGGAAATGCTGCCGTCTCCTCCTGGGCGCCTCTTGAAGCTCTAACAGTGGTAACGTTCTCTGCTTCTAATCCCACCGCCACATCATACTGTGCCACCATTGACCATACTCAAAACTCTGCCCTCCACAAGAAACAACACTGAGGCTGTGGCTTTACCCGGTGGCATCCAGTGTGCTATTCTCGCCGGCATTTTGCCATGCTGCCACGTCTCCACAGCCAAGGAGGGGTTTGGAACTCCAGGGAGACACCATGGATCTTTTTAGCACCATTGAGCGTGCTCTTCTCACCAGCTTTTTGCCGGCTGTGCTCTTCAGTTTGGGGGAAATCTCGAAAAACTTGGGGAAGTCATGGGAAGATCTCAAAAACCATGGAGGGGAGGCAAAAGTCACTAAAAACAGGACTTTTGTTATGACTGTGACAAATTCTTAGCCCTACACATAAGGCACAGGCGAAAATCTGGTAGTTCAGCAAATCCATACTTTCCTCTGTATGCCATGCTGCCCTGGCACCCCGTGACTGAGGGCATTCAGTGGGCCAATACACCTGGGAGCTGAGTTCCTGTACACACGGTGTGCACCCTGCCCCGCTCATGCATCCGAGCAGATGCAGATAACGATAACGGCTGATAAGGTTGTGGTGGAAGCGCAGCCGTGTCTCTTTTGGTTGAATAATTTTCAATTGGTGTCATCCACTGATGCAGAGTGTGTGCTTGGAGCAGTGCGGACAAGCAGTTGTGAATAAGATACTTGGCCATCCTGGCTGGTATGACGAAAGCCAGCCGGGAGACACTGGGGCCTTTTACTGGCTAGGGTTGTCAGTGCTTCCATTCAGGAGGGTAGGTTGTCAGACACCCTTAAAACTGCAGTGGTCTAACCCCTGCTTAAAAAAACATTTTTGTATGTTGACTCCCCAGCCAGCTATCGGCCTGTCTCTAATCTCCCCTTTTTAGGGAAGGTTATTGGATTTGTAAGAGTGATCCAGATGGTTGATCCTAGCTTCTCTGAACTAGGAAATGAAACTTAGTGCCATATTTGGTAGGAGGGGTGTGTGGGAGGAGACAGTTGAGTGATGGACAAGCCACAGGACAGATTTTGATTGGCTGGAAGGGGCAAAATAAAAGTGGCTGTACAGCCATTTTCCATTTTCTTTGGTGAATTTGGCTGTGTGTTTCACTGCTGATCTGTAAGTAATCGGCTTGGTGGGGGGAGGGGTGCCTGTCCTGGTCTGTCCATAAGGGCAATGTTAGGGGATGCGGCTGTTTTTCCACCATACCATGATTTAAAAAAAAAATAAGTTGGTGTCACACCGCTGCTGCCTGTTGCTTGGCACCATGAGGCCAGAGAGATTTCTGCCTTGCTCCACTTCCCCTTGCCTGGGCTTTGCCACACCAATGTTACCAGTGCCACACCAATGCCATGCCTTTTTAAAAAAATAAGTGGATGCCACTGCTGCCTGCTGCTTTCACTGCTTGGCACCATGATGGTCAGAGGGATCTGCCTAGCTCCACTTCCCCTGGCCATGGGCTGTCCATATACTAGGGGCAATGCCGGAGGTTGACACCAATGTCTAGTATACTTAAAGTTTAAAGTGGTGGTGCTGCTGCTTGCACTGCTTGTTGGCAAGTTGGCACCATAGAGGCCAGAGAGGGATCACTTTAGTTTTGCTGTGGTTTTTGTGGGCACTGTACTTTGTGGGTTCAACTTTGCCAAGATGTGACTGACCACTGAGCAGGGGCACAGGTGAGATATACTTTCTTTCTGGTTAAAATAATAGGGTGTGTGGGGAGGAGGGGGCTTGCATTGCATAGATGGGCACTGGGCAGGCACAATTGAGTCTTTTTTGTGTTGTTTGTGTGTGTGTGAGAGAGAGAGAATGTGTGCCCTTTTCCGGGCACTACTTGGTTGGCATAATGCTTTTAAGTGGGTACACTCACTGCTGATGGTGGGCCATGCTGTGGGTACACTACTGCTGGCTTTTGGGGGATTTCTGCACGCAGTTGCACTTTTGTGGGTTTGTCTTCTTGAGTGATTATCCCACTCTTGATAGCCTGCTTTTCTGGGCAGTGCTTTGGCTCTAGGTTAAAGAACTTTGCCAAGATGTGACCAGCTGGGGCACCGGGGGAATATTTTCTTTCTGGTTAATTAATTTATGGTGTGTTGGGAGGGGGCTTGCTCCACATAGGTGGGCACAATTGAGGCTTTGGGGGTGGGGCATGTCTGTTTTCTTGTGTGTTGCATTGAGTTGTTCCGGTTTCCACGATTCCGGGTTCTGGAGTTCTGAGTTCCAAGGATTTCTAAGGTCCAGAGTTCTAAATTCTGGGTCCTTGGAAAAGATTCCAAAGTTCGGCTGAGTACCCGGTCCTGGTACTCGGAACTTCAGAACTCAGTCCGAGTACTTGGATGGTGTATTTGGTGCAGCCCTAGTGAAAAGCGTTCCTGGTCACCACCTGGAATTCCAGGCATAGTGACGGATCTAGGAGCATGCTAAGGCTGCGAACCTGAGTGACCAGGGGGGCTGGGCCCCATCAATAACAGGGGTCCTAATCCCCACCCACCCCAAGTCACAAGGCCGGCCAACCATCATCACCTCAGTCTTGTCAGGATTCAACCTCAGTCGACTCACTCTCATCCAGTCCCCCACAGCAGCCAGGCAGCGAGTAAGCACCAAGACTGCAGGACCTGGGTTGAATGAAAAAGAGAGGTAGAGCTAGGTGTCATCAGCATATCGATGACACCTCACTCCAAACCTCCAAATGATCTCACCCAGCAGCTTCATATACATGTTAAACAAGAGGGGGGACAAGATGAAACCCTGCGGGACCCCACAGGGAAGATCACAAGGCAATGACGGGCAATCGCCCATCACTACCCACTGAGACCGCTCCAACAGGGAAGGGTGAAACCACTGAAGAGCAGTTCCGTGCACCCCTGCCAGGTCCCATAACCAGGTCAACAACACCTCATGATCAACAGTGTCAAAAGCTGTTGTAGATCTAGTAGAATCAACAGGGTGGAATTCCCTGTCTATCTCCAGGTGTAGATCACCAACCAAGACCACAAGCACAGTCTCCGTGCCATGCCCAGGATGAAAGCCAGACTGGAAGGGGTCCAGGAATCCAACAGCATCCAGATGGGCCTGGAGTTGACATGCCACCACCTGCTTTAGAGACAGGCCGATAACTGGCACGGAAGTCAGCTTCCAAGGATGGTTTCTTGAAAAAAGGCTATACAATTACAATCTTAAGGGAGTCCAACATCCTTCCCTCCTGAAGGGAGGCACTGACAACTCCAGCCAGCAACGGCTTTCACCAACCAGGATGGGCATGGATCTAATTCACAGCTTGTGGCCTGCATGCCCCAAGCACATCCTCCGCATTGGTGGGCAATAGTAACTGAAATTAGTCCAAATAAAAAGGAGAAGGCTGGACCTCCACAGCCCCAAACTCTGACTCTGCCATAGAAATGGTCGCACCAAAATTATGATAAATATGAGCGATTTTTGTCTGCAAAGTAATCAGTAAAAATGTCACCACAGGCATTAGATGATTCCAACTCCTGGCAGAGACAGGCCAGATTAACCAGACCTCTTACCACCTGGAAACTCCACCGGATGAGACTTTGCAGACACTATGATAATGGTGAAGAAAATCTTTTTTGCTGCCATCACAGCCATGGCATAGTCTTTCAAAAATGATCTATGCTGCAGTCAGTCCGATTCAGTGTAAATTGAGCGCCACATGTGCTCTAACCGCCTACCCTCCTGCTTCAGCCACCTCAGACCCTCCGTATAACATGGGGACCTGTCTTGGTGCAGTGGTGGGAGCAAATGCCTGGGTGCCACGGTGTCGATGGTCTGGGTCAAAATGCCATTCCACAGGATGACCAGGTCATTGACAGAGTAGTCATCAAGGTCAGTAGGTAAATCCCTCAGAGAGTTCTGGAATCCAATTGAATCCATAAGTCCCCAAGGGCGGACCAACCTAACCAGCCCATCACCTCAACAAGGGCATAGGAGGGCCGGGATCCAAGCCTTCAGGAGCGAATGATCCAGTCATGACAAGGGTGTTATATCAACCCCCCCAATAATTGGAACCCCAGTTTCCAGGCCAGTGCAAAACATCAAATCCAGTGTTTCGCCCTTTTCATGTGTTGGGCCCACTGCTACCTGGGATAGGTCCATGGTTGCCATGGAGGCCATGAACTCCTACTCTGCTCCTAAAAGGTTGGCCTCAGCATGATTGTTGAAATCCCCCAAGACAATATGTTTGGCCAAATCAAAGACAAGATGGGCATATTCCATACCAGATGAGTCAGGCACTGGATACCTCTGGAAGGACAAGGAATCCCTAAAAACCACGGCCACACTACCCCAACCCCTTAGCCTATCCTGACACTACACGGAATACCCAACCAGCACCACCTGAGCCAAAACTGGCCCAGATGCCTCCTCCAGCCAGGTCTCTGTGATACATGTGAGGTCGGGGCCTCATCCAGGATAAGCTCCTGGATGTTAGTTGGTTTTATTAGCCTCCTACCACGCGTTGAACAGCATCTGTGTCAACTATGGGTCCCTATTTGCCTCAACCCCCAAACATCCTGAAAGAGAGGGGGAGTGGGAAATGGGGATAGACACCAAATGCCTCCCCCAGCATTCCTGATGGCAAACGTTCCCCCGTGTCATACCTGCCCATGCCCCACATGACCTCCACTGCTGCTCCTCCAAAGCCCTAAAGGGACAGATGACTGGGTAGGATCCTCTGGACTCAGCACCCCAGGAGGCAGAGTCACAAGGGAAGCAGAGGGGGACACCCACACACCCCCGGCAATATGCAGTTGTATATTTCTGATGTGGATTTAATAGTTGGTTTATCATCCTTTGGAATGTGGTCAGAGCACCATGTGGTCCAAAGGACATTCTACTAAATTTAAATAAGCCTTCTGGAGTGGCAAAAGCTGTCAATGGTTTTGAGGTCTTCGAGAGCAGAATCTGCCAGCACCCCTTAGTCAGATCCAATGTAGAAATAAAGTTGGCCGTACCCAGTTGTTCTAATGATTCTTCTATCCTTGGCATAGGATAGACATCTAGTAGGAAGATCACATTAAGATATCTAAAGTCTATACAAAGTCTTTTAGACCACCAGACTGCACCAGGGTCCCCCCTGCTGGCTCGATTATACATTATATGTTAAAATGGGATATCATCTCCTTTTGAAGGCCTTGGAAGCCTGCTGGTATACGGTACAACCTATGACAAGATGTTGCAGATGGGGCCAAGGTAATATGATGTTCTACAACTTTGATAAAGTCTGGGAGGAATGAAAATACATCAGGGAAGCAGTTGAATGAATTTATTGTTTCCAGCATTTTGCTATACCAATATACAACATAAATTTACAACATATTAACACATTAGTCCATTAATTAAAAAGAAAAAATCAGAAAGTAGTACAGAGAGGAGCTATAGCAGGAAAGATATGTCTTAGTATCTTACAGTCTTAGAGGCCTAAGCCACATTCCTATTCCTTCAGTGTTTCTCATTTTTTCTCTACTAATTTCAAGAAAGCAAGCCACAGATTTGGTTTGCACTGGCTCAGTTGCTGTAAGCAAAATAAACATCCTTTCCTCAGAGGAGATCGAGGAATTCTTAAATAATGGAGCTAGCCATATTTTCCTAAGATCCTCATATGGAGGGCAAGAGAACAGTACGTGGTGGAGTGTCCCTGTTTCCTGCAAATCACAGGCACACTGTCTGTTAGAGTATGGGACACCGTCCCTTCTGCCTGTCACCACCGCCGTTTCCAGCAAATTAAAACGAAAAAGGGTTATAAGTCTCCTTAGCTTGGGATCCTGGAGGAACAGAAGATACTGTTCCAACACCAGTTTGGTTTTGAATCGCGGATACATTGGGGAAATTGTAGATGCAGCAATTGCTTCCAAGTCACTACATACCGCTAGATCCTTAACTATCCTTTTAAGGTCTGCCTATATTCTTTCGCAGCCAGGAGTGTGTCCGTCTGGGCTATAAACGGTGGAGAATATAGTAGCTGCGCTATTTGGGCAGAAACCAAGGGGGTCCATTTAACAGTTAAACGGATCGGGATCCCAGTATCAGAAGGAAAGGAATCCCGACCCTCCGGGATATCCAGATTATTCAAAATCAGCTGCAAGGGGTAATGGCTCCCCTCTGGTCTCTGCAGCACCTTAAGATCTTTGACAATAGGGAACTGCAATGATGGAATCATCATATAATCTATGATGCTGGCCCCCAATACCGAATCAAATATATTTTGTCCAAAATAATCCGAAGGGGGGACTGCCATTGAGAACCAAAAGACCTTGATCTGCTATAAGCTGAAGTAACTTTCTCCCATGGGCATTTACAGTGGCATCCAAAGATCCTCTAGAGAGGATTTTAAGATAGGGTTGAAGATGGAAATCAACATTATCCAGCGTCTGGTTGCCTATCCTTGCGTTAAAATCTCCCATTATGAGGAGCACATTAGTGGGGTATTCTTGTGTTAAATGGTCCAATATACCCTTCAGCTGATCCCATAAGGAAAGAGTATAGTAACGGGAAGTCTCTGGGGGGAATATAAACATTTATAATCCAAAACTCATGGATACCCCAAATTTTAACTTGGAGAACCAAACAATTCTTCAAGTCAACTGTGATCTGTCTGCTAAAGGATTGGGTTCTGTTGGAAATCAGTGTGATTACCCCACCCGAGCATCGCCCCTTCCTTGCCTCCTTTGTTCCTGGGGCAGCAAAGGTCTGGAATCCTTCAAGATACAAGGAATTAGACATCTCCTGGGAAAGCCAGGATTCTTGCAAGCAAATGATGTCGTACCTAGAGATAAAATCTAGCCAATCTCTATCCAAAAACTTATTCCTGATACCTTCGATGTTCCAGGACAAGCAAGAATATTAGAATTCTGTAGTTGTCATAGGGAAGGAGAGGCACAGCGATCCGGCGGGTGTTGGATCTCATTTACAGGGGGATCAGGCGCGGCTCACCTTCCAGGGCGTTGGGGGCGCTGACCCCCCAAGCACCCCGCCAGGCGCTGCGCCGCCGCTCAAAGTAAACAAAAAACAAAAAAAACTCCCCGCCGCCCGCAGCAGCCTCTGCCTTGCCTTTGCTTCAGAGCGGAGGCTGCTGCAGCACTGTGGTCAATTTCATATCAGTTTCACTGAAACTGACCACAGCGCCGTTGCAGCAGCCTCTCCGCTCTAAGCAAAGGCAAGGCAGAGGCTGCTGTGGCTTGACTTCTCTTCTGGGACCCACTCCAGAGGAGTGGGTTCCAGAAGGCTCAAAAATCAGCCGCCCAAAGCGTTTTCCTATGGAAAACGCGATTGGGGCGACTGAACTCCTCCGTCCACAGCACGTATGGGACGTGCTGTGGAGGGAGGGGCTACAGCCTTCCATTGCGCTCAATGGGCGCAATGGAAGATCTCGCCAGGGTGGTCGCGCTGACAGCCCTGACGAGATAGCTTGGCTCAGGGGACAGAGGAAGGGGGAGCAGCGCGCATGCGTGCTTCCTCCCTGCCTCATGTCCCCTGAGAGAGAGACTCCCACGCGCTGCTGCTCCCGCTGCCTGCCATTCACAGAGACAGCACAGCAGTTTGACCCTTCCCTCCCCCACCCTGTACCTGACCTCCCCACCCCTGGGGGGGGGATGGG
>QEPC01011877.1:894485-914880 GCA_003113815.1 Sphenodon punctatus
GCGTCACTTCCTGAAACTCCCCCCACAAAGCTGGACCAGATGGGGCTTCCGTTCCCTCGTGCTCTTCCCCTACTGCCCCTATTATAGATGAGCTATGGTGTAAGGTAGGATATCCTACTGGTCTGACTGTTAGTCTGTTCTTGTTTGTCAATAGAGACAAAGTCGTACAGTGATATCTTTTATTGGACCAACTCTAGTTGGTGGAGGTAAGCAAGTTTTCAGACCTCACAGGGTCCTTCGTCAGGCAAGTCTGGAGTTACTCCGGACCTCACAAAACTTGAAAGCTTGCGGTTGGTGGAAGTGTACAAGCTCCATACTCCTGACCTGCCTGATGAAGGATCCTATGAGGTCCGAAAGCTTGCAAAGCTCCACCAACTGGAGTTGGTCCAATAAAAGAGATCATTGTACTACTTTGTCGCTATTGCCTATATTTGGCACCAACACTGCAAACTTACTTTCTCTGCACTTTTTCTCAAGAAATTTTTAACTTTGTTTTGTTAGTGAGATGCCAAGAGTGACTCCTAATCAAAGTGAGACGTTATCTCTCTCTTTACACTTCCATTCTAGCATGACTAAAAGTGACATAAGCCAGAAAATAAAGCCTCTTGAACACACTACTTCTGTTAGTGCTTACTGCTCCCGTGCATGTTAATACTTCAGCTGCTCTTACAAATGAATAGGATACACCGTAATCTCAGTTGATCTGAAATCAGACAACTGTGCTGATATCCAGCAGTCATCAGACTACAGAGTTGGAGAGGGGATAGCTTGGAAGGTGTGTGGGTGGGAGGGCAAAGCAAGCAGCAAATTGTTTTCCACCTCCTGCCTGCTATTATTAATATTCTTTCAGCTGCTGAAAAAGAGATCAGCACAGATTACACCAGGCACACAAAGCAAAGAAACAGGCTACTCTATTAACTAAAGTTACTTTTCCCAGTAAATTGACTTTCTGCATTCAGCATCTTTGCCATGTCCAAAGTGTACATTAAGTACCCTCGATAACTTGCACAAACTTACCAGGGGGGAAGGAGATTTGCTGCTGGGAGGGAGGTAAAATTGTGCAGGAAACAACTCCCAATGTCTTGGTGCTGTCACATAAGGATTTTTGTGACAGGGGAATGCAGAACACATTGCAATAAATACTTCATTCTGGTGTACTTGGAGCCAAACTCTCTCTTCTTTTAAAGCTGCTAAAAAATTAAAGACTTCAGAATAAAAAGCGTGTGAGAAAGCTGTAACATGGAGCTTTCTTATTAGACTTGCTCATGCTGCCTGTTATAAAGGAAGGGAAGGATGCTACATGGAGGGGAGTGGTAAATCCTAGACAAGTCTCCACAGGGCTTGCAAATTAAAGCCCAGAAACAGCTCTCAGAATTTGCAAAAGAAAATCTCCCTGCCACAGACATATCCCTATGGCAGTAATTAACATTCCCTCTAATCCAGACTGGCCTCATTAGGGGGTTAGTATGTGGGGTTTCTTGGTTCTGTTTGCAACAGAGATTGGAGCTTCACACACAAATAAAGATGGTCTCCTCAATGTTGGACAAATGCTGTGTGTTTTTCTTTTCAGATTTTTCGGCGGGCTGACAAAAACGGTGAGTGCTCTGCACGCTTTGCCTTCTCCCTCCTCACGAACTTGTTCTGGGGAAAGTAGATTCACTTCTCTTGCTACTGAAGTGTTTTATTTATTTATTCACTTAAAATTTATATCCTGCCCTCAGGGCAACCCGGGGTGGCGAACAACATTCAGTAAAAACAATACAAAAATTTTAAAACAAAAATTTTAGTGTTCACCAATAAAACATCATTAAAAAAAAGGAAATCCCTCTCTTCAACACTGTGAGTAGACCTGAACCTTCCTGTCCCACACTCTTTTCTTTGCTGCCTTTGGAGAAGCTGTTGGAGTAAAGAAGACCTAGGAGCAAAGGAATTACCAAAACAGATACCAATGATCTATTTCACCCAGTATTCAGTCTCTGACTGTGGCCAGCACTAAATGCTGGAGAGGAAGGTTCAAGACATTTTTTTATGGAATAATTTACCCATACACCTCTTTTCCTGTTAATCCCAATTGTAGGCCTATATCCTGCAGCAAGAGAGTTTATAGATGAAAACAGACGTAATGCAACTCCACTTTAACATTTCTTATGCCTGCTGCAGGGCTGTATTGGTGCTGTATGCAGCCCTGCAACATGCAGAAGAAATGTTAAAGTGGAGTGAGCATTATGTCTTTTTCCACCCATTGTCTGACTAGTTTTTCTGGGGTAAGAAATATATTTACAGAGTTCCTCAGAATCAAACCAAGCAAATCCTACACAAACATGACATATAATCAACTCTAGTTTAAAATATGGCTTTCCCCTTCAAATTTAAAATCACACAAGATGCTTTTAATGTAAGAGCACAACAGCACAGCACATTTCACATTCTAGGGAGGTGCATTCAGTATCTCATTCTGGACAACCTCAGGCTTCTGATGTTTGCAACTCAGCTCCTCCAATCAGGCCAGTTAAGAGAGATTTGGGGTCTTGGTACGTTCTAGTAGTGGGGGCCCTCCTCCTTCTCATCCCTCTGTCGCCAACACTTGTGGCTTGCCAAGCTAGTTTCTAGAGAGACCAGCACTTTATTCACCTAGATGCTACCTGCAGTCCTTTCCTCATCAATCAGTTTCTGGAGATACTTTATTTACACCTATCTTACTTGCAATTGTTAATTTATTCATCCTATTTTAATGTATATTACAAAAGAAAATTATTGTCATTTTGGGAGGGCCCTGAACTTGGGAGCCCAGTACTGTTGTATCCCCATTTTGAGAGACCCACTTCCAATGTCAGACAGCATTCTGTGACAACTCCTTCTTAGAACTCTCCTGGAATTGTGAGCCCTGGCATATAGCTGTAGCCTGAGAGCCCCTGTGTCTGCTGCAAAGGAGCATAAGGGAGAGTGCTCACCTCAGCCTGTAACCTGGCTTCTCATGCTGCCTCATGGCTGCAGCCCCTCTAGCTATGCTTCGTCCTGCCTGTAACCCTGGGATTTATGCTAACTACTGCTCATCCCCCTCTATGAGAATCCACGTGCACCGGGGTGTAGCTATAATAGGTGTAACTTCACTGGGGCTTATGAGCCTGTGGGGCCTCACACATATGTAGAATGCAAATGCACACTGGAGTGATGTGGGGTGCCCCAGAAGGGAGCCCATTCCCACCTAGCTACACCCTGCCTGTGCATCATCTGTGTATCCCGCCCAACACTCTCTTGTGTTCATTCAAGTCTCTGCCCATCAACCCTGTATCCCAGCTGATCTCTGTCTGCAATCTCTGTACTTTTGCCAACCCCCAGATTCATTCGGGCCTTCACTTTGCAACTCCCCTTTTCTCTGCTAAACCTGAAAATCAGCACTGTTTCCTTCATTTGGGTCTGCCTTTTGTCGAGTCCTCCATACGACTGACCAGAAAGCCTTGCCTTGCTCTGGAAAAATTGTACAGCCTCTGTGCAGTCAAACCCCCATGTAACTAGGTTTACCGTCTCCTTCCAAGCAGTCACTCGGAGGGGCTGAGGGCCAAGCCAGTGCAGGCAGGGCGAAGGAGCAATCATGCCCCTTTCTGATGTAACCTCACTCCTTATGGAGTGTCTGACATCATGATGCTTCATAAGGGTGCGATCTCATTGGAAAGTTCCTATGGCCTGCCCCCTTTCTGACATGGCTGCTGCCCCCTGTAGGGTACCAGGGATGGTACTGGCTGACCCAGGATGGAGCTTCCCTGAGAGCCCTGAGTTTCTGGCCATGAGACCTGGAGAAGCAACAACCCTGCACATATAACCCAAAGCTAGTATCTGACCTTGAAAAAGACCATGGCTACAAAAAGGAAATGAAAGCACATCAGCACACATGATTTATGGGCCTTGTTCTCTATTCATTAATATGAAACGGAGTCTCTCCTTACATAGGCCAGTGTCTCTGCAGGCAGACATCAGAATAGGAAGCCAGAATGTTTACAGTCTCCGATATCATGGGCAGTTGCTCCACTAACTTCAATGGAAGCTGATCTGGCTCTATTGTGTGAGTTGGCTGGTCCTGGGAGAACACTTAGACTTGCAGTGACACAGTATCTGTTTAGCCTTAAACCCAGTGGGTTCCCTGTGCAGACTTGCGGCCATTTGAATGAGTAAGCCAATCTTCCTATAGTAACTAGTGGCAAAGGACAAGCCATATGGCTTGGGTGCTTGCTCTGCCATCTCAACCTTGATGAGAATGAGACTGTTTTTACATGGGAAGCACCCACCCATCCCCCATCAACCCAAGCACGCGTCTGAACATGGCGTGGGTGGATGCACTGCCCACTCATGCCCATTCACGGAGCATCAGGGAAAACCCCAGGATGCTCTGTGTGGGGGCATGAGTGGGTGGTGCGTGGGCAGGGGCACACACCCAGCGCACACCCGTCCCATCCGAAGCCTCTCCCCCCCCCCCCCACTCATCGGAAGTCCGTGTACGCACCACCAAGTACACACGGACCTGTCCCCTGGTCATGTCCGTTTAAAAATGTCCTGAGTCTGCACTGCTCATCTGTTAAATACAATGGCGAGATGTTTCCAGGGAACAGTGCTGCAGAGAGACTCTGACAAGGAGCTGGAAGTGTCTCACAACAACAGCACAGAAGGCATGGTCAACAACAGAGCCACATTCAAAGGGCGGCAGCAGGCTTCAGATCTCCTTGCCTTCACCTGCAACTGGAGCATTATCTGCTATCTTTGATTGCTTGCTGAACAGCCTTTGGTTGCTGACTGCTTGCTCCAATGTGGGACAAAATTCACAGCTTTTGTGAAATCAAGACTTTAACCCCACATAACGAAGGTTACCATTTCCCTCCAGGCAGCCACCTGCAGAAGGTGGGGCCAAGCCAGTGGGAGTGGGACAAAGGGAGGCAAGAGAACCACATTTGAACTGTTTGTTCTGCTCCCCAGTAGGACAAGCACAATGGTCATCCAGGTGAAAAGCAGATCGTCTCAGTTTCCCTGCCAATGTGAGACTGCTCCCAGTTGCACACACATGCCAACATTTTCCAAGTTCTTGGGTAATCAGGGACACCTGAAAGCAAAATGTTTTGTTGTGGTTTTTTTCTCAGAAAGAGCCCCTGAAAGAGCCCACCCCCTGAAAATCAAAAGTTTTGTCATCTTAAAATAACAGGCAGGACCCAATGGTGGAAGTACTCCCCAACGGATGACCCTTCCACAGTTTCTATCCATTATCCCTAAGATCGCCACATTAGGGATTTTCACCCCCCTGGTATTCATCTCAGTTTTCTTGAAATGGGATGATGCTGACTTTCCAATGGTGTCATGAGGCTTAGATAGTTAATGTGCCTTTATAAAGCATTTTGAGATCTTCGTCTAGAATGTGCTAAGTATTATCATTCAGAACACTTCTAATCCCACCCCTCCTATTTCTAGTACAGACTGTGCTGGGAGGAGTGCAGTAGCTAATCACTTTTTCTTTGCAGATGTGTAATTATTCCTCTCCTATTATTTAAATGCAGATGATGGGAAACTGTCATTTGAAGAATTTAAGAATTATTTTGCTGATGGGATCCTGAGCTCCGAGGAGCTGCGGGAGTTGTTCAGTGGAGTTGACAGGCATCATTCAGAGTAAGTACCAAACTTTCAAAGACAAAATGTCAAGCAGACTTTAAAATTCCATCTTTTCTAGCTGGAGTTAAACTTGAAGATGAGTACAAATAATCCCGTCACAGTGTGTAGACAAGGCATAAATGCTAAGGGAGGAAATCAAGCCATGTCTTGGAATTGTCAGAAACTGAAATCCATCAAATACCAGATGTTAATAGGGAGAATAAAGAGAGATCTGACATTTTCAGAGCAAGCGCTAGTCACTTTATTTTAGTTTCTTAAAAGGAGCCTTTATTTCAAATGGGGCTTGTGGCAGGTTTCTGGGATAAGTCAGTGCAGGAGCAAACCCTTATTAGGGCTGCATTCTGGCCATTCCTGCCCATTTAAAAAGGCTCCAGCAGGGAGCAAGCTGACTGGAAACACTGAGGTGCAAAGCTCAGGGAAGGATGTATCTTGCAGGCGAAAGCCAGGGATCCCAACAGGAGCCAGGAGGAAAGTCCCAGCTTGTGAAGGATTTGGATCTGGGCTGCAAAGACCTAAGAACATAAGCAAAGAATGCTTTTTTGCTGAGTCTGCTCTTTGAAAGTTGCAGGAGGGTTTGGGTCCTGACCCTGCAGAGACATACCAGTGTCCAGCCGCTCCTCCAGTACTTCCTTGGTGTGCAGTTTCATTTATATCCCAGAGGTGAACAGCACTACAAAGTATGTACACAATTGTTTATCTTTTAAGATTATGGATCCAAGCTGTAAGCACGTGGTGAGACTGAAACAATGAATACGTGGCTGTTAACACATGGAACTTACATTCTCCTTTGTGCTATGTGACTGCATGTGTGCATAGGTGCTGCATCAAGGAAGAAGCATCTGACTCTGTAACATACCTATTCTGGGTCATTATCCAAGTGATTCTCCACAGATGCAGTGTCATAGCCAAGTATAAATCGGATATTTGTTAGAGCCCTAGCAGTCATCTCTGAGCATATTTATAAAGCATTTATGGCTGCTAGTATGTTTAACCAGTCCTATGGCTGGATTACTTGAGTTCTCTAAAAGTTCTTTATATATTACACAGAGATGGCGCCCCATGCTGTGAGGATTACCATACATCTTGGCCCTTTGCAACTGCTCTGGCCATTTAGATCAGGCAATGCCTGTGAAACCACAGCCTCTTCATCACTGGTCCCCTCCCCAAGCTAGCTATTACTCCCCATTTTCATCACTGATGCTCTGTTCACCTACCAGCATAAGCTGTTTTCAGTCCAATTGACAAGGTGTCGCTTGCCAATCTCCCCTCCATCCAACCAACTGATCTCAGCTTCCATGTAGGTTATTCAGAGGCACAGGTAGTGTGGAATGGGCCCTGGTGCATTCAAGATGGAATGGCACCCCTTGAGGCACCTAGCAAGTCTCCAGTGGATGCTAATAATCACCTCTTTGCGTATTTGCATGTTCTGCATGAGAGTGGGGGCCCCAGGCTCTTCAGCCCTCATGCAGCTGCACTTCCTACATCTATTATAGCTACACCCTTGAGGTGGTGCTTATTTTTCATTTGTATTGCACAAGTGCCGAGAGTCAGGACACGAGTGTCCAGAGAGTGCTCCTGGACTGGGCAAAATACCAACATAGAAAAAAAGCAACAGTCCTTCCCAAAGGAAGTTATGGCTTAAGTATAAGATGGAAGAAAACAGCTAGATAGATCCAGCAGATGGACAAAGGGGGAACACAAGGAAACAGTGAGACATTGGGTGTAAACAGACAGATGGCAGCTTTGGGGGTGGCCATGCCAGCCCGCCTCACCCCCTGGCTGGTTGGTCTGTCTGAAAGCGACCCCACCAGATGCTGAAGTAGAGCAGGGACAGCCCCGCTGATGGCATTCCAGAACATCCCAGAGCCCCGCCAGTAGAGCAGGCCAGGGCCGCCAAACCCAGGACACCAGCCTGGAGCGGAGCTACTGTCCATCAGCTGGGCAGACCCATGCTGCAGCTCCACTCCCGGATGGCCATTATCCTGGCAACACCATAGAGTTGTGGGCACCAGCCTAGAGTGTTGAGTGATCACCTGTAACTTTATGGTGCATGGGGAGGGGGGAAGCTGCATGGGCAGACTGCAGCCATGGGAACCTGCTGGGTCTGTCTAAAGCAGAAGGACATGAGGGTGAGCCCCTGGAGCAGCTCTGTGTGTGGGCTGCCTCTACATCCATCTAAAAACACCCCAATGTAAGACCTATTTACTTGGCCAGGTATTTAGCAGACAGGGATAGGGTTTGGGGAGTTGTTTTTTAAGGGGATTTTATAGTTTGACCAGTATATATATATTTAATAGGATTTACTTTATATTCATAAAGAACAATAATACTGTGACAAGTTGTGGTTACAGCACCCTCGCTGTCTACCTGGTGCCAAGGGGGTTGTTTCTTTGGAGGCATAACAGAAAAGTAGGTTTTAAAGGTGGGATCTGAAGGAGAATGAGATGGTGTAGCTATTTATGAGGAGCTCTTCCCAAGCAGGAAGTAGAAAGGGTGAAGGTTCTTGTTGGAATGGTACCAAGGTTGCCTGACTTACAGAACAGTAGAGGGTGTGTATGTGTGTGATGTCTCCACACAGTATTTGAGGTAATAGGTAGGGTGAAGAGAGGCTGAAAATGGGTGAAAACAACCTTCAAAGTCAACGTATGTCATTTCTGTTTGCTGCAGTGGAGAAGGGGGAGGCAGTAATTTAGTGGATAGAGCCAGTGTGGTTACACTGGTACAGTGCTGGACGTGGTCCTGGGAAGCTAGGGTACAAATCCTGACCTAGCCATGAACTCACTGGGTGGCCTTGGGCAAGTCACAACCTCTCAGCCTCAGTTCCCCATCTGTAAAATGGGAATGTGTTCCCCTCACTTTTGTCTGTCTTAGATTGTACGCCCCCTGGGCAGGGACCATTTGTTTAAAATCTGTGACTGTAAAGCACTGTGTTATGCCTAGTAGCGCTATAGAAATGATTAGTAGTAGCGGAAAGACTGAAAGAGCAGAGTGATGCTGTTGCAGCAATAACCCAGGAACTGAGGTTTTCAGCAGTGTTTGAGGTGAAAAGAAGTGGCTCAAGAGGAATTTGTCAAGGCCAGAGAAGGAGGTTTCATTAACTGAGTCATGAGGTGATAGTTTTAGCTATGGCGACAAATGGGAGAAGTTAAATCTTGGGCTGCTGAGATTTCACTACCCTGTCCGTTGCGCGAGTTTGCCTGCGTGAGAGCTGCGCTTTCTCATTTCCCAGAAGAGGGGAGCTGAGCTGCGCTAGATTTGAATAGCGTAAGCTCCCGCAGTGCCGAAGCAGCTTGTGGGAAAGCAGCCTTAAAAGGTTAATGCCTGAAAATTCAGCAAGTGTTAGACATGACTGGATGCAAGGCTCCAAAAAGCATGTCAAAGACAGTGGGCCAGCTGACAGGAGAAGGGAAAGGTCCAGGTCAGATCTGACCCACATATCCATCCTCGGTTTAGGGGCATGCTCTCATTCCTACTCCCTCCCTTCCTTCCTTCCATGCTTGAGGGTAGGAGATAACTCCAGGGAGAAAGATCCACGAACTAGAAAGAAGCAAAATAAAACTGCTACAGGCCACATTTGGACTGTGGACCAAGGGTTCCCTATCCCTATCCCTAACCTTAGATTTATCTCTGTCAGAGAAACTCATTTCTTGGAATTAAAAATGTTTCAAATACAAAAGTAATTTAGATTGAGTGGGTCACTCTGGTTCAGTTCTGTTCTGTTTACTTGGCCAAAGCTCTTGCTGCAGAGGGAATTTAACACAATTAAATACTGGGGAGTGACAACAAAGGACAGGCTCCTCAAGATACCACATTCCCTCATTCCCATGAGCTCCCCAAAGAAACTGAGGGAGCCAGAGTAGCACAGAAGGGGCTCAGCAGTCAGCACAGAGTTGTGTTCAATGAACCTGTTGCCAAACCAGCAAGTAAAAAACAACAACCCCTCTCTCCTTTCATGTTGCTGCACTTGCTGGCTGACCTTGGAGTCATTGCCAATACAGTGTAACTTGTTCTTGAGTTAGCAACACAGATTACAGAGAAAAGGGCTGGCTTTAACCCCTGCACTGTAGTCAGGTCCTGTTTGTCCTATTAGTTTCAGGGCAGCTTTACCCAAGCTGCTTGCAGCAGATGATATAATGATGACAGGAGTCACATAGGGGCTAGCAGGGAGCATCGCAAAGCAGCTAGCCACCAAATCAATGCTGCTGTCATCTCTGCCCATCTTGACAAGCTGCCAACAAGGCCAGACTGGTGAAAAGCAGCTTCACCACTTGACTTTGGGACAGGGAGATGCTTGACTTTTTCATGAAAATAGCTTTCTGCTGCCTCCATCCCCTCCCTGATTTGAATCCCATGACTCCAGTGTAATAACAGCCAGTTACCTCGCTGGGCATTTTTACATGAGGTTCATTTCCTGCAGCTTTTTAAAGTGCGGGAGAAACAAACTTGTGCAGGCGGGGTTTAGTCATTCACCCCCGCTACTGGAAGTCTGCCAGGCGCCATTAGAGACAGTGGGCAGGCACTGGCAAACTATTGCATGCTTCGAGATGCAGACTTGTAAAACCCCCGTATCGAGGATTTTACAAGTCCGTATCTTCAAGCATGTGTTAGTCTGGTGGCACCCGCTGTTTCCAGTGACCCCCAATGCACTTCCAGTAGCGGGGGTGAACATCTAACACACACACACCCGCGCAAGTTTTTTTCTCCTACACTTTAGAAAGCCACAAGAAATTAGCCTCATGTAACAACGCCCTCAGGTGCATAGTACAGAATGTGCACAAGTGTAAGGAGCCAAGATGATGGATTCTCTCGACTCTAGTGTCTGCTTGTGGCAGCAGGCATGACATACAGCCCATTAGTAGACCCAGCAATGGGGTAGCCACTTGCATGCATCATTTCAGATGAGGACAAAACCCATTGCTTTATGGTTAATTCTGAGTGAACACAAGCCAAAAAGCCAGCAGCATTTCCTCTTTGACTGGGGAAATTCCTCTGCTTTCAGCTCAGGTAAAGAACTGATACAAATGATATAGGGGTGACAGCCATGACCACTGTCTTCTGAGGTGACAGCAGCAGTTGGGGTGGGCCAGAAAAACAGATGCTAAAGTCAGGCCCATGAAAATATTGCATACGGGTTCAAACGTGTAGTTGAAGACAAAATTTAGCAAATTTTGCAAATCTGTGATGCAAAGGGCAGGGTGGTTTTCCATTGGTACCGAATAACAAGGTAACAAGTTTATAAACTTGACAGGTCAGCTTGCTCTGAAATAAATACATAGAGATAAAACAGGTATATCTCCCCAACCAGGGCCAGAACAGATAATGGAAATATTTCTGGGCGTCTCGCCCAACAGCGTTGCTAATTCACGAGCGCCTCCTAAAGGTTTCTGGCAACAGTGCAGCTGCGTTCTAGACACACCTTCAGATTACACTCATTCACAATCAAATATTGGGGTGCTCGAACAAGTGAGGTCAGATTACCATGAACCATGCTCCAGAATCCTTTACTAGAACACCCAGCTAGAAAAAAGACAAAAAGGGGAACACACACACACACCCACCCTGTAGTATTTTACTTAGTAGAAGACCTGATCAAAATGCATATATCATTTTATTTTAGTTGATCCAGAACACTTGTATACGAACACACATAGAAACAGCAATAAACACAGTCACACAGTAAACAGACACATTCATAAAGATATTTTGCTTTTAAGCGGTTTATAAGAAACTTTGGTCAAGCAAAGTAAAGGAGCTAGCAGGCATCCATATTGACTTGGCAACCAAAGCGAGAGTGCATTGGGTACCAGGTAGTAGCTCTGGTTTAAGGCATGGGGCTTTACCCTGTCAAAGATAAGAAGGGCGAAGAAGATTAAGGAGGTGCCATAGGTGGACTGACTTTAGAATCCCGCCTCGAGTTGCCAAGAAGGGTGGACCAAGCCTGGATTGGTCAAGTCTAGTCGGGTGATCTGGCCCAAAAAACACGTTTTGGGATGCCAAAAAGGGAGGGCCTGGACTACATTGGTCAGTAACGGTCAGGTGGTCAAGTAGGCTGAAACAACTAAGGAGTATAAAAAAGCATGACAGAGAAGGTGTGGCAGCTGACTATTCTCAGCTCCACCGCCCGCTAGCCATGTGCACCAGCATCAAGGGACTCTGACGGTGAACCGGATTGGTGAGAAACTCATTGTTAGGACATTTTGCTTCCCTGTTATACCATCAATACTTCTTGCTATCCTATCAATAAATGTTACATACATATTAAACGCAGGTGTGGTCCTTGTTGGGTGCTATGTGGTTGAAAGATCCCGTGCAGCACTGAAGCCACTGAAAGCCGGTTGGGCAAAGGGGGTTTGCCCCTAGGTGGCGCTGCAACACTAATTGTCCTGTTAGTTAAGCACTGGGAAAGGTAAAAGGCCTTGCTGTTGGAGCTTGGTGATCATGCAGAAATCCAGTGCTTCATGATACACAAGCTGTATGAGTGTGGCCAAGGTATAACAAACACACTTCTCAGGGGTGGCTATGACCTGCCCAGGGTGGGGCTACACTTTGTGTGATAGAATCACAGAATGGCAGATTTGGAAGGGACCTCAAGCAACAGCCATCTAGTCCAACCCCTACCCCAAGACAGGATGTCCTATAGCAGGAGCAGGGAACCTTTCCCCTCCTGTGGTTGTGGGCTACTTTGAAAATTAGTACAAGCTCCATAGGAGTTGCAGGCGGGTGTGATCAAGATGGGGGAAGGAAGAATCCAGATCATGAATCTGTGCCATAGATCCATTCCCTCTTCCAGAGTGCATGCCCTCATCTCCACTCCCTTTCCCTGAACTCACTATTTCAGTGCTATTATAGCAGGGACTGGATCCATGGGCCAGGAACTGGGAAGGGGGCAAATAAAAAACAACTACAGGTCAGATTTGGCCCACAGGCCCAAGGTTCTCCACCCCTGCGCTGTATCTTCAGTATCCCAGATAGATCCCCTCCGTCCATTTGCTATTCCTGTCCCTTCCAGACTTGGTGGCAGGGTGCTATATATCCTGGTGCTACCTTGTGGACTTGATCCTTTCCCCCAGTTTTTCCACATCGCTTTCTGGCAGGATGTCTTTTGGTGAACCCCGACAGCTTACAGACACAGCTTTCTCCGTGCCCCACACACAGTTTAAATGTTGGGCTTCAACTCAGCATGGCACGTGCATAGCTTTAAGCAAATTAGAAAGAGGCAGGGCCTGATTCTCCAACCCCCTACATAGTCATTTGCACAAGGAGGTAGAAACAATGAGGGCTGGGAGGTGTAAAATGAAGAGGCCTGGGAATGGGAAGGAAGCAGAGACAGAAGGAGATGGTAGCTAGGCAGAGAGGGGGTGGAGAGGCAGTGCCAGAGGAATCAGTGGGAGGGCAGAATGATGGGATAGGAACATGTGTGTCATAATAAAGTGCTAAAATTAGGTTGAATGAGAAGTGCCTAGGGATGTGTCCCTGTAATTTAATAGGAAGAGGAAGCGTGAGCATTGTTCTTGCTCATCCTCTTAAGTGTGCAGGGCGGGAAGGGGAACGGCACGCTGAGTTTCATGTGTGTTCTGAACTAGGTTTCTTTGTCAAGTGAGCCCAGTGCTGAGACAAAAGCTTTGAAAAATGAGGCCCTTTCTCTTCAGAAAGATTAGAGCTCAGGCAACAACAGCACAGGCCTTAAAGGTGGTTCAGGCCTGGCATGGGGGAATTAGTAACCTACAGAGAGAAGACCATCTTCAGGGATAACAGAACAGCTCAGCTTCCATGCAGTCAGTCTCCTTAGCCTGCTGCTTCTACGGTTGCCACCTCCCCCTGGGAGGAGACCTGGAGTGGACAGCATCACTTTGGAGGAGGCTGAGACAAAGGAGCTCTCATGCCCCTTTCTGATGTAATTCCACCCCTTATGGAGCACTGTAATATCGCAACACTCCATGGGGTCAGGTGGGATGGGGTAGGGGAGTACATTGGGTAGAGGCAGGGTAAGGAAGCTGTCATGACCCCATTCTGATGTAATCTCACCTTTTGTGGAGCACTGTGACATGTCGCCCCTGTCTCCTCTGGTAGGCCTGATTCTCTGGGTTAGCCCCAGGTATCCCTGGCTGACCTGTACAAATCAGGCTTCCCCCAGGGCCTGTGGACTCTGAGCCAAAACTATGGCCTGGAGAGATGGCAACTTTAGCTGCTTCAAAGTGGGCTTGTGTGATGCACCCCTGTCCTTCAGGGACTGAACTGAGCCCACCACCAGCTCATTTTAGAGCTGTCCTAGAGTGGCAATGACCTGCAGTCAGCACTATGGACTTGACTTGAGTGGATTCCCTGAATATGAAATGTCCATCTTACTCACGCAGAGTGGACCTTGCGGGCACCAGGGAGGGGCCATGTATCCAGAATCCATTTGGGCCAATAATTAAATTGTATGAAGTGCTGGGTGAGACCTTGGTGGGGATGAGGTCTGGCCATACGGATGAGGTCTTTAGTATGGGTCTCACCACATGTGTTTTGGCAGAGATTTTCAAAGGCACAAATAAAAGCTAGCCAATTAATTGTCAAAGGCATCAAGCAGTTGCCATCTGTGCTTTTGAAAATCTTTCCCTTTCCTGTATACGTCAAATCTTTCTCCTGTAAATGTACCAGCTCAGGCACAAAATCAACTTACCTACTTTTTAAAATGTGTAATACTTGACTCAGCTGTCCAAAATCCACATACTGGCTCCAGGCAAGTGGATTTTACCAGGCTGAGTGAGCTAGATAGAAAGCAACTTCCAAATAGGCAGCTGGTGATTCTTCAGGCTTTGAGGCCCAAACGTCTCTTTCCTTTGCTGGACCCAATATTATCATCAGCTTGTGATTCAGGCTTTTAATTGGGGCGCTGTAAGTTGCCTTTAGCATATAGGTGTGTTTATTGAGAATCTGATTCTACTTCCACTAAACTACTGTGCCATTGCTGACTAGCTTTTGTGTGAAATCCTCCTGCTGCTTCTGCTGCTTTGGAGTTCCCTGCAGGCATGTGTACATATGCTTATTACCTATGGATGCTTTAGAAAGTGCTCTTCAAAGCTGTGTTGTGACTGACAGGCTATTTGCACAAGGTCAAATACACTTGCTGCTGTTGGAGTCCCTCTCCTTGAATGGATGTGCAGTACAGACTGGTGCATCTGGATGCAGTGTGTCTGCAGTCTAGTGCATCTGGATGCAAGTGCTATTAACAACAAGGACAAATTGGATGATGGCAATTCATTCCTTATTTTACTCGGAATGGGTGGGACTCCACTTCCCTCCCTTTACCTTCCATACCTCAGTGGCAAAATTGCTACTCTGCAAAATGAGTATTTGCTGCTGTAAGATAGAAAACAAACTGCACTGGCAACCAGAGAGAAAAGTGTAGGCTAATGTTAGAAAGAGAAGTGGGGATGAAAGTATCACAATTCTAATCAGAGAAGAATGGTGCTAGGAGCTGAGAAATTGTAACGCAGCATGAAGCCTGAACCACATTCATCCCCAGCCCTAACAGCGTGGTTGATCTTATGAAAAACTCATTGGAGAAGTGAGGACATAAGGATTTTGTCAAATTTGATGGGATTGCATTTTTGATTGTGTTTCCATGCACTAAATTGTCTCGGGACATGGAATACTGAAGAGGAGGGGCTGATAGTTGCTTCTTCCTGGGGCAGCATTTTAGGCTTTCCAGAGGATAGGAGGTGGCAAGATTGTGCCTCATGCAATGAAGTCAGTTTTCACTGCGTGGACTGAGAACAGGTGGGCAGCTTATTTACCCACCCACCCCCACCTCTAATTTCCTAGAAAAAGCCCAAAGAAGTTATTGTGCTTGAGAGAGTTTTCTGTGTCATCGCAAGATGTAATTTAAGGCTGTGTGAATGAGAGGATATGCTTGTCTCTTTGAAGACAGAGCTATTCTGAGTTGACATGTTGAAGATAGGTCAGTCTGATTGTAAAGACTGGGATACAACTGATGTGTATTCCCAAGAAGTTGCATACACAGTAGGGGTGTGCATCTCATTGTTGTTGTTATGATAATGACAGTGAAAATTTTGATTTTTGTTTTCGTTATTGTAATAATTAAAATGACAAATAATAACAAAAACGAAAATGAATTTTTGTTTTTGAAATAATGGGAAAACACTGAAAAATGTATTTCCCGCTATACATTTTTTTGTTTCTTATTCAATTCTGATGAAACATGGGGAATTGTACCCTCAACAGAGGGCACTATGCCTACCAAATTTCAAAATGATTGGATAAAGGGGACGAAATTTAGAAGCAGTTGAATGTTGTGATTTTAAGAAAAGCGCCATACACATTCCTGGCTACACCTTTTTTTATCTTCCATCTAATTTGCATCAAACCTGGGAAAATTATGTCCCTCCACTAGTGTACTAATCCTACCAAATTTCAGGAAGCTTGGATAAAGTGTCCTGATGCTATTAACTTGAAAATGCATTTCTGACTGTAACATTTTTATATTCCATCCTGTTTACAAGATATTTGACAGGAATGTATTCCACACCTTCCCTGTCATCTCTGCCAAACTACAGGATAATTTGATAAAGGGACCCAGTTTTATAAGCAATTGAAGGTCTCCCCTTGAAGACCATTATTCAGATAAATAGCAGCCAGTCAGAGGCAGGCACCTGGCATGACGGGGGGAGGGAGGCTGTAGGAGGGAGGATTGGGGAGCAACCCAACAGACTGACAGACACATTCACTGGCCAGTTACTGCATTCTTCCAGCTTTACAGGACCAATCGGTGGTGGCTTCAAGGCGAACATAGGGGGCAGCCCTGAGGCGGGCATAGAAGGGACATAACTGGGACTTTGGGGATAGCATCCCAGCAATCAGGAGACATGGTTTACACATCCAGGTTGACCAGTTATCATCACAATCACATCCTGCAGCACTGTGACAGAGGACATAGGAGAATCTCTATTGGCTGTTTTCCTAAACTGATGCTTCCGATTTCCCAGTAACAAGTGGGGGAGAAAAGTTGGGATGGTCACAGCACATAATGAGGCTATTTGGTTGATATTTCTGCTGATCAATTGGCATCACAAACCGATCTTATACCACAGTGACACGTAAGAGAATCCCTGGCATAGGCTCATTCTCTATATATGCTGTGCAGGAATATAAAATTGGAACCCTTTATGACATCTTTCTGATATTTGGCAGAGATGATCCTGAAAGTGTGATATACAGCCCTGCCAAAGTTCATGTACACTGGTTGGACTATCATCAGATATACATTTATAAGTTAATTGCTTATACCACCAGGACCCTTTATCCAATCCTTCTGACATTTGGCATAGATAGTAAACATGGGGAGGGGTATAAAATTGCCATGTTTCATACACATTAGATGGGAGGCAAAGAAGGTACAGCCAGGAATGTACATGCAGAGTTTTGCAACGTAGCATAATTCAACTGCTTATAAAATCGGATTCCTTTATCCAATATTTCTGGAATTTGGTACACTTAATGCCTTCCTTTGGAGATACAATCCCTCCAAGTTTCATCCACATATAATAAAAAACGACAAAGTCACTCTCAAAAATGTGTTTTCCATTTAAACCATGGAAAATGAAAACAAAAGTGAAAATGAAAAATTGATATTTATAAAAACAAAAATGAAAGATTTAAATAACAAAATGAAAAATGACATGGGTTCCTGGTGCACACCTTTAATATGCAGGGCTGTCTTGGACCCTCACTCACCCAGGGCAGTCACTGAGATTATGTACATCCTGAGGAACATCTGCTAATTTACCTCAAAAGCATGAGATGACAAGATGCACTTTCTCATCTACGTTGTGCACTGGCAATAGCCAATAGAAGCAGGGAGCAAACACAGTATCAGCTCATCAAGAAAGTTTGAGTACTGCAAATAGTGGTGCACCAGTTCCCCTCCCCACCCTCCTGTTCGCTCTGTAAATGTTCTCCCTGTTGTAGCCTATGCCTCTCCTTAAATCTAAGCTATCCAGTTCCGATCTACAGCAGGTTGGAGGGACATGCTGGAAGAGAGAGGTCTTGCTCAGCTCCCGCCAAGGGCAGCACAAGCCCGTATGTTTTAACGGCCAGCTGCAGTTGTGGTGAGCAGCTGAGTCTTAAGATGTTTCCAGATGCAGCAGGAAAAACCCATCACATGTTTTCTGTTACTTGTTGGTAGCCATTTTCCCTATTTAACACCATTGAGTAGCTGCATGCACAGCAGCTACCTAATAGGAGGTAGGGGTGGGCAGGCCTTACCTGCAGCTGAGTCCAGGCGCAGCAGCAACAAGAGTGAGGCCCCCCAAACAGCAATGATATTATTATTATTATTTATTTATTAAAATTTATATTCCACCCCCTCCTACTACAAACATTGCGGACCGGCTAACAACATTTAAAAACACATAACTAAAATACAATTAAAACAATCTAAAATCTCCAGATTAAAATAACCCAAACCCTTCCCAACCCAACCTCCCGCCCACTACCTGTCTCCCCCACCCCTACCCACTCTCTTCCCTGAAGACCTGGACAAACAGCCAGGTCTTACAGGCCCGGCGGAAGGCCAGGAGACTCGCGGCCAGTCGGGCTTCCTCTGGGAGGGAGTTCCACAGCCGCGGTGCGACCACCGAGAACGGCGGACTGCAAGGATCGCCCCAGGACCCGAGGAGTGAGGTGGTCTCTCAGATAGGAGGGCCCCAAGCCATGTAGGACTTTAAAGGTTAACACCAGCACCTTGAATAGGCCTTTGAACGCTATAGGCAACCAGTGCAGAGTTCAGAGCCCTAGTGTTATGTGCTCGCTACGGCCCGTCCTTGTCAAAAGACGGGCTGCAGCATTCTGCACCAGTTGCAGCTTCTGAACTGTCACCAGGAGCAGCCCCATGTAGAGCACGTTGCAGTAATCCAGTTTCAAGGTGATGAACGCATGGATGAGGGTGGCCAGGTCGGAGTCCGAAACATATGGCTGGAGCCTCCACACAAGATGTAGCTGGCAAAAGGCTCCCTTCACCACCGCCTCTACCTGGCAATCCAGCCGAAAGCTGGGGTCCAACAGGACTCCCAAGCTCTGGACCAGGGGAGCCAGTGGGGTGCGGAACCCCTCAATGAGGGGAACCATCACCCCAGCCGCCCGACCCAGCAACATCACCTCCATCTTATCGGGATTCAGCCTCAGTCTGCTCTGCCGCATCCAGTCAGCTGCTGCCTCCAGGCACCAGGAAAGCACCGAGACTGCATGGCCAGGGTCAGTTTGAAAACAAGAGGTATAGCTGGGTGTCATCAGCATACTGGTGGCAACGCACACCAAACCGTCTCACAACCTCCCCCAGGGGTTGCATATAGATGTTAAACAATAATGGAGACAAAATAGATATCAAGAAGCTGCAATGGAGCTGCAGGCCAGGTCCTAGGGAGCAGCAGCAGAGGTGGGAGCTGATGCTTCTGGAGCCCCCACCACCATTCCTTATGCCAGCTTCACCCTCATGATTATCTACACTCATAAACCACCTGCTGTTTGGGGATTCCGCCATCGCACCTTAGTGGGCGATCAGACCTTTGCTGTAGCAGGCCCCTCAGTGTGGAACTCCCTCCTTCTAGATGTTCATCTCATTTCCTTACCTCCTCAACTTCAAAAATATGCCAGAAGATCTTTTCATACACCAGGTGCTTTTAGTGGCTCTATTGCTGGTTATTCTTAATGTATTCAGTCCTCCCTCTTTACTTTTCCTTTTGAAATTGTTTTAAAATTGATTTAAAATGAATTTTACGTTGTTTTATTGTATTGATTTTCTGAAATGCTCCAAGCACCATTCAGCATGCGGAGGGGAGTACTCACTAGATAAATAAAATTATTGTTATTATTATAGTCAAGTCAAGACTCTTTGACTTTAGAATTTGGTCTCACAGGTTTTAAGTTGATGGAAGGGGTAGAAAACATGGAGATAAAATGGTGGGATTGGAGGGGACATACTTCCCCTCACCACACCCCACCCAAATGGCACAGAAGGGACTGTCCCCTCATTCATTTTGGTACTGTTCCAGATAAGGTGCATCGAAGAGGCAGATAGAGACGCCTGACGCAGATCTCAGGGGAGGTGTGTTTTCTGCTGCATTTCTAAAAGTTTGCTTTTTAAAACTGGTTTATAAAAACAGGGGTGTGTTTTCAGGGGGTGAGGAGGATAAAACTGTCCCTCTTTCAGTCTGGAGAGTTATTATTTATTATTTATTATTATTATTATTATTATAAGCATTTGTATAGCGCCAGCTATGTACCTGGTGCTTTACAGAACAATAAGATTGACGCGATCCCTGCCTATGGCTTACAATCTAATAGACATGGAGGGGAAGACAAGGAGAGGGGACATAGGGCGAGACAAGGGATCAATAACATTCGAGCGGATGCGAAGTCTCAGGTGCACATGCTTGACTTGGTTGCAGTTAGGCAGGAGTCTGCGGGGAGGGCAGACAGTAAATATTGAAGGAAGGTTCTAGCAGGCGTCGGGAAAGGTGTTGAGAAAGAGGTGGGTTTTGAGGAGGAATTTGAAGGTGCGGAGGGAGGGGGCAAGGTGGATGTGGAGAGGGAGAGAGTTCCAGGTGTAGGGGGAAGCAAGGGAGAAGGCAGCTAGGGGAGTGAGGGAGGGGGCAGAGGAGGAGCAAAGAGTGCATACAGGAGTGTGTAAGGAGATTAGGGCTGAGAGGTAAGGGGGAGCCAGGTTGTGAAGGGATTTATACGTGAA
>QEPC01011877.1:925991-946963 GCA_003113815.1 Sphenodon punctatus
AAAACAAAAATCCAGGCTGGGCAGGGTGGGTGGGGGGTGTCCCCCCTTCCACCCGCGCAGCCTGGACTCGGGGAGGGTTTTTTTTAAAAAAACTTTTTTGCTGGGGCTTTAAGTTTTTTTTACATTGCAGCCATTTTTAAATGGCTGCAATGTAAAAAAAATCCGGTACCCCGGAATCCGGTACCCGATCCGGATTACCGGGTCGAATCCGATAATGCCGGTACGCCCGGTACCGGCATTATCGGATACCGGATTGTACCGGTTTCCCGCCCCTAATATATATATATTATAGACATATAGATTAGATTAGAATAGTTATATAGATAATTGATTAGATAATAGTTTTCCTTTCCCCTTCCCATCTCCTTTAGATTTAGATAAATATTAGTTATGCACAGGAATCAATAATGATACTGATACCAAAAATAAAATCTTTGTTTGAAATGGTACCGATATCAATAACGATAATGATATCGATGCCGATATAAAAAATGATACCAAAAATGATAAAAACGATACCAAAAATGATGATAAAAATGATAACAAGAACAAAAACATTGTCGTTAATAACGAAAACAACATGGGGGCCTGGTGCACACCCCTATTATTTGGCCCCTTTCTAGTTCCTGGAAGTGGTCCTGAGATCCAGTTCCTACCCTCTAGGATCAGCATAGGCTGTCTGCCCACGTGCTGATTTTCACATTAAATTAAAACTAACATCAAATCAGCAATAATGGGAGATTCCTGTTGGGCTGTATGCCCACATATGTTTTTTGTGGGTTTTTTCTTTCCCGGCCGTGGTCACGTGATCTCGACAGAGCAGAGATGAAGGCATACACACAAGAATAGGGGACAGATCCATGTCAAAGATCCATGATTTGGAGACCCTTCCTTTCCTATGTGCACCCCCGCCCCAACTTCTATATGGCCCCTGGGTGGGAAAGGTTTTCCCACCTTTGTTCTATTGAGCTGTGGGGCTCTAACATAAAGGGGTATATAATGGATATCAATCCTGTTGTATGGAGTAGTGGGATTCGAAAATATAGGGATAGTCCTTAAAATAAGGGGCATCTGGCAATCCTTCCTACCATACACCAATAGTTAGGCCTAGAACCCCAGTTTACACCCAAGGAGCTGAGGCTGAGAGAGGAACCTGACCAAGAGGATGCACAGTGAGACTAGGAGTTGAACTCAGGTCTCCTATTTCCAGTGCCAACAAATTATTCACAGAACCACAATGGCACCATGCACAAAATCATATTTCAGACAACTTGCACTCACAAATGTGTTAATATAATTTTACCCATCACTAGGAGCACTCTAGTTTAACTTAATTTCCCTTGCCATGACATCAGCAGCAGAGAACATCTATTGCAATATATTGATCTCTCATAATGCGAGCCCTGCGGAATAGAAGTTTTAAAATTTTTTCAGTGTTGATATAATCCAGCTGTTCTCAGCCATACCCAACATATCCTATCTAAGAGTAGTTGAGCTACCACATACATCATTCTAGTCAATACATTATAACTGATTCTGATGCTAGGGTTAGACAAAAACATTTGTCAAAACTTTTTTCCCCAATGAGAAACGTTTTTCCATCAAAGACAATGTTTCAGGGAGGGGAAAAAACCTTTGGTTTTGACTACATTTGGTGGCAGAATAATTTTCAGTCACCTTAATTTTTTTTTTTTTTAAATCAGCTAAATTAAACCAAATTCTTAGTGTGCCGATCAGGAAAAGTTATAAGAATGTGTTTATAAGTGCAGTGCACTCAGAATCGAAATTTTAAGGCAACTGAAAGTTTTCAGAATTTTCATTTCAGCAAAAGGTTTTGAAACTTTTTGATTCAGGAGCAAAACAACAGTCAACCGTTCACAATTCTACCCACAGACTGGCAATTCTGTTTCCCAGCCACTCCTGCTTTAAGCCAAATCATGTATCATGCGATTGTAGTCTGTGTACCACCAGATGTGGGTGTACTACAGTAGAGGAGCCACTGATCTCATCCCATCTAATATGTTAGTTTAAACAGCTCCATTACTGTTAAAACTCAGCAATTCCTGAGTCTTTAAAAGCTGAACTGTCCTCTTCCTTTACAGCCTGTTGGAGAAATATCTGAATTAAGTTATAGGGGTTTGAAAATACAGATGCTTGGATGTTCAAGTGGAGGCTGTGACAAGGAGTGCCTTCCGCCAATTATATGTTTCAAACTCTGACCTGCCCACCGTCATCCACGCCTTCATCACCTCTGGGCTTGACGACTGTAACGCGCTCTACGTGGGGCTACCTTTGGTGATGGTACGGAGACTGCAGCTGGTGCAGAATGTGGCAGCCCATCTCCTGGTGGGATTGGGCCGCCAGGAACATATTACACCGGTTCTTCGGTCTCTGCACTGACTACCCGTAGTCTTCTGGGCCCGATTCAAGGTGTTGGTGCTCACCTATAAAGCCCTAAACGGCTTCAGCCCAACCTATTTGCAGGACCGCCTCACCCCCCGGGTTCTGGATCGGCTCCTGCAGTCATCGGGGGGTGCTCTCCTGGAGGTCCCCCGAGTCTGCTGGGGGGCCACGATGGAGAGGGCTTTCTCGGTGGCCGCCCCATGGCTGTGAAACTCCCTGCCGGTGGAGGCCATTTGGCCCTGGATTTTACTCCTCTCTTTGTTGTCGTTTTAAAGTTGTTTTAATGTTTTTTAATATTTGATGTTGTGCGCCGTCCTGGACCTATTTCTTAGCTTTAGATCATATGATATTCTGGACATTGAACTATGACCCCCAGACTGTCATGTTGAAAACTGTAGGGTTAGCAACCCTATAAGACTGTCTCAGTACCACATCATCTGAACCACACTGTCATTAACACGTTCATCTTGTGCAGCATCTCTGTGAAGTAGACTGATGCCATCATCTCCATGTTTCAGAAGGAGTCTGAGGCACAGGGGAATGAATGGCTTGCCTAAGGTCACACAGGAAGTCTCTGGCAAAGCAGGGACTTGAACTCTGCGCTTCCTAGGCTATTCCCTTCCTACTGTATCTAGCAGATCATTCTTCCAGCTAAGAAAAGCAGGGCATCAAGCAAGACAGTTTTCACATGCTACAGCCTGATCATGAGCATCTGAGCATCTGCAGCTCTCATTGAGATAGCTAGGAGTAGCAGTTGCTGAACACCTCTTAGACTTTTAGACCCCTTTTGAGTCTTTGTGTGGTTCATTTTAAAAAAAATAATTCCAAATATGCTGATAAGCAATATTTGAAATAAAGATTTAATCAGCAGTTCCCTGTTTGCCATTTGCACTAGCTGTTTCCCTTGAGACCAGATGGATCATCTAATGAGAGTTTATTTTTCTGTTTCTTGCAGCAATTTAGAAACGGAGAAGTTGTGCGGTAAGTAGACCATCAACTCTGTACTTTAGAAATGAATTCCTCAGTTCTTCATTCCATAGTTGTCCACTAAGAGATTCTGCACTCCTTTCCCTATGGTACTGCCTGCTCTTAGGACATGGGTCAGAGCCTTTTTAAAGGAATTTTCACTTGGGGGGGGGGGGGGGCAACATGCTAGGGGGCCCATTCATCACTGACTGTAGGGGCCCAACTCAACCATAAATCCAAAATTAAACTTACCACTATGACCATCACAGATTGCTGTTATATTTTTAATCTGTGTATTTAATAAAGTACAAAACGTAAAAGCTACATTGATGATTCCTCCCTGAAAAAAACTTTTTTACAAAGTCTCGACGCTGATATATGTCCTCATCAGGCTGTCTGTATCGTCGATGCTTCTTTTTTAGAAATGCAGCTACAGCAGGTTGAGGGTCATAGCTTGCAGTTCCGATGCCATTCACAGAGATGAAGAGATGATCATTGAATGTGTCATTACCCAGAGAAAATCGGTGAAGCGATTTCACTTTGTTGTAGTGACTAACAACACGTTCTGTTCCCATGTTGTGGGAAGTGGCTACCATGAAAGAGCCAAGGAGCCATTTCAGCACACCAGTTGACTTGTCAAACATGTGACATAAGCATGTACTGTATTTTATGCCAAGATCGTAACTGTCAAGCACCAGAATGCTCAGAATAACTGGCCCAAAGTTACCACAGTAATTGAATAACTGTTGCTGCTTACTTTGAAACTCTTCACAGTCACTAGAACTGTCCGAGCTGCACCAGTTGCCTTAACAAGGTCACTGCATGTTTGGGTGTCAATTATTTTTTTCATAAGTTGGATTATTCCTTCATCTTCCACATTTAGCCTTTGGAAAATGAAGTTCCTTGCACTTTGTACTAATTCCAGACGTACAGCTGAAAAGCAGTGCAGGTTAGATGTGACATATTGATGCTTGACACTTGCCAACCAATGTTCACGTACATGTTCCACCTGCACTCCCATGATCACCATTATCCACTTCCCCTTCCAGAAATGAACTCACTTCTTCCTCCTTTCCGCCTGGCATAGGTCCATCCGGAACAGTATCCAACTTTCGAATTGCAGAGTCACATAGAGTTAACACATCAGGTAGAATTAAGCTAGCTCTTTGAAGTCCATGTTGCAGATGTTTAGAAATTTCACAAATATCATACATAAGTGCAGTCATCTTTACTTGAATCGAATTTTCAGCCCACACATTTAAAAACCCTTGAGCTGTTGCCTTTTCTTGGCGTGTTCATTCTGGGTTGTGTTTTACAGCTATCCACACCTTATGGCACACAATCAAGTTGCAAAGGGCAGTCTTGACAAGTGCATGAAGATGCTCTGCAAATCTCACTTCATGATGAGATGGGAAAGCAATCACCTTATTACCATCCTCTTCAGTGCCACATTCACGTAGGGCTTTGGCTCTGCATTTTGATGTTCGAAAGTATGTTGATAATTCCACTAAGTTTGATCACCATAATTTCAGCTCTGGAACAGTCTTCCATATCTTCCATTGCCAAGTCAGATCTGTGACACATGCACCAAATACTAATGACCTTTTTGTTCAGTTCATCCTGCAACAATTTCCATAATCCAGCATGGACTCCAATATTTGCTGGCTCGCCATCTGTAGTGAGGCCAAAAATTTTGTTGTGTTGCAACTGGGTGCAGTCACTTGCCTTCAGTACTGCTTCAAAAAGATTGCGTGTTCTTCTGGCTCAATAACTCCCAGAAAAGCAGTCTGAATAGATCCATTAGGCTCTATGTATCATATGCACACAAACTTATTGTCCATCTGCTGTCTATCCAGGCTACCATCAATTTGAATGGAATAACAAATACTATTATCCACTTTGGACTTCAGTTGCATTAATTCAAGTGAAGCAATCACATCCAGCATGTCTTTGTAACTGACTGGATCTCTATAGTGTAACAAGGAAGCAGGTGGTTTGAATGGCTGTAAGGGTGCATCCCAACCTTGGTGTGCCACAGAATCTAATACATTATCTCCTTTTAGCTGTGCTAGGGATCGTGATGACCAATTCCATGCTGGCAGAGTTTCCATCAGTGAATCATTGTACACATCAATGGCCATCTGAATCAAAAAGTTCACTACATTAGCTTCATGTCCTCAAAGTACTTTTACTCATGGGTGGTTAACAGATTGAGCGACCCACATTTCCTGATGTCTCTTTGCCCTCTCCCTCCACCTCAGGGCTGCTGCTTGTTTATAGTCCTCAGCCAAGGAAGCAGCACTTCAGCTCAACTATAGGGAATTCTGGGAATAGGCTGCAAGGAGGTAAAGTTCGTAGGGTGTGTGTTGGGGCCTAATCCTCCTTTGATAGTGTGTGTTTAGGCTTCCTATTTGACTCTGTAAGGCAACACTGCCCTAGACAGGAACAGGTAGGGTTGCCAAAACGCCATTTTAGTTCTGGCAGCTTATGAAAAATACATGGTGCACGGCTGCATTGTTTCAGGTTGAAGCCCTTCATCATGTATTTTTCATAAGCTGCCAGAATTAAAATGGAGTTTTGGCAACCTTAGGAACAGGAAGTATGAACAGCACATCTGACATTATACAAGAATTAAAAATAGTAAAGTAAAGTGATAGATAAAATTATTTTTTTTAACTTTGTTCTTTATGTTGTTTTTGGGACAAAAGCCTTCACTGTGGGAGCTGAAGGGTGGGACTGGAGGGGCATGGCCCCCCTTATTACTATGTTTAAAAAGGCACTGACCTGAGTAGGGAGAGGGGTAGCAATGGTTGGGATTGGACTGGCAATTCCTATATGTGAATTTCATCTATTCTGATGGGAATGATTGATAAGCTGTGAAAGCCATGGGTATTCCCCATGAAGGAATGTTTTGAGTTCAAAAAGGAAAGGAAGCTGCTCTCAGTTATTTGTTGTTGTCTAGAGTAATGACACTGACTATTATGAGATTAAGAGGAGTGTAACTGAGGGTGTGTGTACTTACAATGAGTTCTTCTAGACTAAGAACCCCTTAACACAATTCAACCATCCTGTTGTTCTCCTGATGAAGATAGTTAAAAGGGGGATTTGTGCCACTCATCAGAAGCATGGGTTAAGCATGTTCGTTATTCTGGAGTAGCGCCCACTGATTTGAAGAAACTTGTGAAAGCGTATCAGTAGGGTTGACAGCACCACTCATAGTTTTCAAGCATCATCTCTGGACTTTGAGTTAAGTTGATAATTCTCAGGGCTAGTCAACTATCATCCTGTATTTTACCTGCCATTACATGTTCTGGAGGAGCCAGAGAGGGTGCTGTACGGTATTAGCTGCCCAGGAGATGTTCCTGCTTTGGCTGCAGAGAGACAAATAGGAAAGGAAGTGAAACTGAAATAATCAGCAGAGGGAGTCACTGGGTGAAAACAGACATGACACTAACTCCACTTTAACACCCTTTTAGCATTTTGTATGCATGTTGCAGGACTGTATTGGTGCCCTACACAGCCCTGCAACATGGTAAAATGACGCCTGAGGTAAAAATTGCATTGCCTGGCTCTGTTCCTTCTTACCCTATCACTGCCCTGGCCTCAGGTTCCCATTCCATGTCTCACAAAGGGAAAGAAGCAACCACATGAGGCTCAGGAGTCAGCACAACTTCCTGGCAGGCAGCAATAGGGTCTGCAGGGAGCTGGAGCGGCATGAACACAAGAAGCCAAAGGAAATGATGGGTACAGCAGCTAAGAGGAGCAGGCTGATTCCCCTGGGAGTCCCTCTGTGCGTGGGCGATGCAGCTGCCCATCTACCCATGTACTCATGTATCTCCGACCCCATACCCCTGCCTCGTCTATCATGCCTCTAATTTTTATCAGCCTAACCGAAGCTGTATTTTAAATTTGCATATATTTACATGAACAAATACATGTAAATTAGAACAGTCCAGTTTTCTTCTCTGGAAGAGGTGGCAACGCCAATTATGTTTAGAATTTAACCTCATTTTATGATACTGGTGCCTGCTTTGTAGAAACAGCTGACATGCTAGAAATACATCACTTTGAAATCTAACTATGAGCTTTTCTCCCATTTCAGACTATTTCTCAGAACACCTTGGAGAATACAGAAATGTCCTTTCTGCTCTGGAAGCACTGAACACTGCTGTTCTCTCAGCCATGGACAAAACCAAAATGGTATTTGTCAGGCCTTGGTCTTTGAAATGCTTGGAATATGGAATGCTTTGTTGTTTTGGCTTTTGTGGGTTTTTTTTTTTTTATCTACAGCCAGTTACCTTAAATTCCTGCTTAATAGCATTAGTTCGATCATTGTGTGCGTATCTTACAGTAATGTAATAAATTGGCTAGTATGTGCATCACTGGTATCTTATCTACTGGATGGAGCAAAATGTCTCAGCTGGGTGTCAAAGGCCCTATGCTGCTACACTAGAATCAGGCTTTAATTTAGCCCCATGTGTAAGGGCCTGTACTTACCAAGCAGGAGATCTGTGTTCTTCTCATTTGGTGCCATGGAGGTCTGAGAGGCCATGGTGTATAGCACAGTAACACATGTAAATAGCTATAGACTTAGTGAAGACAGTTTAACATCAGGCTAAAACAGCAAAAGCTCCCTGCCCAAAGTGTGGGCACTGGGCAGGGCAGCAAATGTATCTGATAAGAAGAAATTTATATCTGTTAAGCCTAGTGCTGTACCTGAATAAATGTACAAAGCACATGGGCAACACAGCCCATCAAAACTATCCAACTCAGCTTGAATTTTTAATATCCAATCCCACTCCTGGCTCGAGCACAGGTCAGAAATGGTCCACAGGGGGCCCAGTCAATCCTTTCAGATAGCAAATACATTTGGAAAAATAGCCAGCTGTTCATGGACAAGCTGCATGAAGGGGATAATTTATTGAATCTATTTCTGGCTGCAGACCCATAGCTAGGACACAGACAGCTAGGGGCAGTGAGAGGTTGGTAGACTCCGTGACTAGGGGAGTAGTTTCTTCAGACTTGGAAACTGAGTGGGAAAACCTGGAACACATCTTATTTCTACAGTGGGGGCAAAACAATTTACAGATTGGGGCAGTGCTGCCCACACCCCACTTAGCTACAGGCCTGCTGGTTGTACTCCTGCTATGTGTGCTTTCCCCCTCACTGCACCTTATAACCTCCTCTTGTGCAGTTGGAGAGCAAATCTGTGTCTCTTAATTAGGCCAGACACCATGCCATGGACCTTTTGAAAGCCTTCCTGTTTGTGTGGTGCATGGCAGGGCATCTCGAGTTAGAGTGCATTCCATGTTAAGCACGGCTGTGAGGGAGCCAGAGTGAATAATGGATAGGAACATTCCTTGGGAATCAAGCAGCCCCGTTTTGTATCTTAAATGTGCAAAATGGCTTTGCTTTGTGCTCAGGGACATGTTCCATTTTACAGCTGCTGGATGAGATGGAATTCATGGGGACCTTTCTTTCCATTTCACACATGAAGCTTCTCAAACTCAGCATGAAGCAAATTAATGAGCATGTGCATGAGAGAGCATGAACTAGAGGCAGAGGCAGATGGGATTGTGTGCATGTGCCTGTGTCTGTGTGAGAGAGATGAATAGCGAGGTAGAGAGAGGGCATCTGTTTTCCACGTTATATGCCATGGCAGGATTCTTTCATGGCACAAACATTTAGAGCGGGGGGGGGGGGGGGGGGGGGGCAGACTGAAGGCCCCAGCCTTTTCTGGTGGGGAAGGGGAATGGTTGTGGGCATACAGAACCTCTCATAATCACACCGAAGGAGCACCAAGTTTGGTACCAGAATATCTAGGTCGTTCAATAATAGGGGACACTTTTAACGATTAGTTTCCATATGACAGGGACACTTTTAACAATTAGATTCCATATGACTTGCCCAGAAATACACAGCAGTAGCAAAGCCAGGAATGAAACTCAGGAGCTCTTGCTCCCGGTCCTGTGCTTTAGCCAGCAGACAACACTCCATCCCATTAAATAAATAACTCGCTTTAAAGGGATTGCCCTGAAATATTCAAAATAGGAGTACACAGCCTTCCTAGCCACTCTGCACAGAATTCCGAGTCTTGGTTCCATCTGTTGTCCGTTAGCCCCTTGAACTTAATCAGCGAAAAGGAAGCAACAGACAGATATATGCAAATCCCTGCATCCATAAAAGCCCAGCAAGCGGTATACGGCTATGCTTGAAAAGACTCCGGCACCTGCTCTCCACTAATTGGAATAATCAAGGCAATCAAAATTGGAAGAACACATGTGAGCAGCAGTCAGTGACACCCTAGGACATCATCACACCCACACTATTGATCTGGAAGACGATGCAGGGGCATACTCCTCTAAAGGTGTCATTCAGAGAGCTTTGACTGTGCTTCTGTTTCGCTGATGGAAGTGTGACTCATCAGAAAGCACCAAAGACTGCCCCTCTGCACTGGCTCTGTCTCTTTCATCTGGATCCTCTATTCTTTTTCCTTTCCTGTCAGAATTCTTGTGCAGCGTTGCCACGTCCTATTGAACAGCTGCACAGGTTCACCTTACAAGTAACCGCACTGCAGTCATGTTCCAAGATCACAGCACGCCCCCACCCTGCATTCATGCCCAGCCAGTTGCACAGCTCTAGTTAAAGTTTTTTGGGTGGGTGGGTGACTGGGGGATTTTTAAAGACTAGAGGCCACCCCACCTCCCCACCCCCCCTTTTTCTTTCTTTTCTTTCCCCCTGGATCTAGCCAGTTTTATTTGACGGGTCTTGTCAAATCTTGACATGAGCAGTAAAACTGATTGAAGTGACAGACAAAATAGAGATTTGTGGGGGATAGTGAAAAAGTTATCCACTAGAGAACAAAGGATGCTGTTGGAGAATTTGAAAGTCAGGAAGGAATAATCCTGTAGACAGAGGAAAGCCAAAAATGCCTATATAGTCCAGGGCTGGATTAACCATTACAATGGCTAAACTTGGGGTCAGTCTGTATGGGTGCACATTTTCTGCCTAGCCTGGCTCTTGCAATTAAATCATAACAGACATTTACGTGTGACTGTTTAAAGCTTACATGAGGCAGTATAGGCACTAATAGTCTAACTAGCCACATATCTGAGTACCTTGTGTTTTTGCCAGTAAGTGGGTGTGTAGGTGACCTGGCAATGGGCCCCAAAAGTATGGGTCCCTGCATCCTTTATTCTAGCACTGGAACAGTCTGTGTAAAAAAAAATTAAAGAACTTTATTTTTTTGTGCCCAAAGGTCTCCAAAACCTCTTAGTCAGTTACACCTTTCTTTTCATTTTGCTCCGAGATGTTCTGGAGCGCCGCTGATGAGGCTGTTTGCACGTCTGGTGGGGCGCTTTAAACAGACCAGGCAAGCTGGGGGTGAAGCAGGGGCTAGCACAGGCAGAACCGGGGCTGCCATCTGTCTAAAAGCATTCTATGTGTATCACTCTGCAGTTGCTCAGCTATAATATCTACTTGGCACTCACACAATTAGTAAAGCTGCTAAAGTCCCATCTTTTTTCAGGACCATCTCTAATCAGTCTAACACAGATTGATTTGACTATGGGTACAGAAGAGAGGGAAACACCTTCAAAAAGGTTTCCCATAATAAATATATTCTTTGGATAGCTAGGTTTTTCTGCAAAGACATTGCAGTTACTTTCATTTTTGCACTGCGGTACCCACATGATGTATTCATTCATTTAACAGCCACTGCTTTAAACATCCCAGTGAGATTTATCATTGTTAAAGAGCGCTCAATGGGCCTGTTGAACATCTGCCTCAAGCCACACATTTTCTTCAATTACCTTGTCGCTTTTCTGCATCTTCTGTTGTTCATTTTTTGAACTTGAGCCCATTCGCTCCCAAGATCCTGAAGGATTTGTCCATTGTGGTGGTTCTCACACCAGGTCCCAGTTCACCCAGGCTCTGGCTGCTAAGTAGGGACTCGAGCATCCATTGCATCACGCAATAGAGCCATTTTTCTTAAATTCCCTTTATTTACACTCTCAGTACCACTCTGGGCTCTGGCCGGCCTTCTCAGCATTGCCAGGCTCTCTGGCCCTAACCCCCCAGAGCTCTCAACCAATTCTCAATCTAATTAGGGCTTCCACTAAGACCCTTATGTCCCCAAAGTCTCTGAAACCCCTTGGGCTTATCACACAGTCCTTTTGAAGGACTTCCACTCAACCCCACATTCTCCCTACTTAGTCCAGGAGTCTTGCTCCTTCCGCACTGTCCCGAGTTGTTCTTCGGTGGTGCCAAGTCACTACTTACAATCTTGCCGCTGTATCTTTCTGAGCTTGTCCCAAGATATTCTTGGTGGCTTGGCCTGGCACCTAGCATCCCGCTCACTTGCCTCCCAGCTAGCCACCTCCATGGGAACACTCTGGATCACCTTGTATGCTCCATCTCTGCCAGGACGCCCAGGCACTTCCAGTTCCCTTCAGCTTTGTGCTCTGTGTGCTCTTGTGCCATGGTGATGGCGTTCCCTCTCAGCGCCACAAACAGCTAAGCTGACTGCAGGTTTAAATCTCACACTGTCGCTTGCTCCCTTAAAGGGCCAGCATAACAACATTGGAACAGGGTGGAACACTCCGACCCTGTTACATCCATCTATATGTACTAGATTCTAGTCCATGGAGATTTTGTTCTGGTCTAAACTCAATGCTAGATGGAACAGCATATGACACTGGAGGTTTAGTCTGCATATAATAATAATCCACGGTGTGGATGGGAGGGGAGGACATGGCCATTGGAGTCGTCCTGGGCCATGGACGGTATGGTTGATGGGGGCAGAAGGCTTGGGTACCCAGGGGCCCTAGGGTCCTTGTGGAGCCACAGAGGGTCTGTCATCCACCTGAGAGCCAAGGGGACTTGGGTCCAGGGTCCCTTGGTGGGGGACTGATGCTGTTGAATGCAAGGTCCGTAGTTAATAAGGCCCCGATAATCCGAGACTTGATCCTGGATGGGACAGCGGACCTTGCATGCATAACGAAGACCTGGCTGGATGAGGAGGTGGGGCCAATTTTGGTTGATCTTGTCCCAGCCAGGTATGCCATGCAGCATCAACCTCGCGCCGGGGGTCGGGGAGGTGGTGTAGCTGTGATTTTTAAAGAGGCATGGTCAGTTAGGAGGTATCCAGTTCCAGATATTCCTGGGATCAAGGCCCTCCATGTGGCGTTTGATTTGGCCAGGGGCAATTTGGGGATGCTACTGGTGTACCGGGCCCCTTCCTGCCCGGCGGCATCCCTCTCCGCTCTAGCGGAGCTGGTCTCGGTGGTGGCGCTGGGCTCCTCAAGGACTTTGGTCCTGGGGGACTTCAATATCCATACCGACACCGGCCTTGTTGGGGGAGGAGTGAGAATTCATGGCCGCCATGGCAACCATGGATTTGTCCCAGGTTGTCAGCTGCCCGACCCATGTGGGGGGACATGCCCTCGACCTGGTGTTCTGTTCTGGCCTTGAGGCGGGTGATCTGGTAGTGGGGGATGTAACAACTATGCCCTTGTCATGGATGGATCATTACCTCCTTCAGACCAGTCTCTCAGTGTGCCACCTCCAGAAGGGGAAGGTACCAGTTAGGATGGTCCGCCCTTGGAGGCTGATGGAACCTCGGCGGTTCCAGGAATTCTTTGCCACCCTCATAGCATCTGCAAAGTCATGTCCAGCAGAGCTGTTTTGGGTGGTGCGGGGGCTGGTCAGTCCGGCCTCCCTCTGCCTGGACGGGGACCTGTCCCAGGCCCACAGTGAGGAGTTTGCCAACTACTCTGCAGACAAGATCGCTCAGATCCAGAGCAACTTCGACACTGGATTAGAGAAAGTAGAAATGGAGCATGAGGTGTTGGGGGCTCCGTCTGGTCCATCTTTCTGGGATGAGTTTCAGGAAGTGACGCCAGCTGATGCTGTGGGGATTCTGGGGTCGGTTAGGGCCACCAGTTGTGAATTAGATCCTTGCCCGTCCTGGTTGGTGAAAGCCTCCAGGAAGACGTCGGGGTGCTGGCGGGGGTAATCAACGCGTCCCTTCGGCAGGGGAGTTTGCCCCCCGGTCTCAAGGAGGCTGTGGTACGCCCCGTGCTGAAGAAGCCATCTTTGGATGTGGATGCACTCGCCAGTTACCGACCCGTCTCTAACCTTCCCTTTTTAGGGAAGGTTGTTGAACGGGCGGTGGCTTTACAGTTCCAGGATCACCTAGACAGCATCGGTTTTCTGGACCCGTTTCAATCAGGGTTCCGACCCAGCTACGGCACGGAGGCTGCGCTGGTGGCTTTGGTGGATGATCTCCTCCAGGAGATCTACTGGCCCTGCTAGATCTCTCAGCCGCATTTGATATGGTGGACCATGGGCTGCTGTTGAGACAGTTGCATGAGCTAGGGGGGTCTGGATGGGACCACCTTGGGTTGGTTCCAGTCATTCCTCTTGGGGAGGACCCAGCGGGTTGTCCTGGGGGCAGAAACATCTAGTCCCTGGGTCCTGGACTGTGGCGTTCCACAAAGTTCAATCCTGTCCCCTTTCTTGTTTAATGTATACATGCAGCCCTTGGGGGAGATCGTGAGAGGTTTTGCTGTGCGCTGCCACCAATATGCGGATGACAATCAACTGTACCTCTCCTTTTCAGCTGACCAGATCCTGCCGTCTCCATGCTATCTCAATGTTTGGAGGCCGTGGCAGTTTGGTTATGGCAGAGCAGACTGAAGCTAAATCCTGATAAGACGGAGGTGATGGTGGTAGGCCGAGCGGGGGAGGTGTTGCCCCCTCTTGTGGAGGGGGTGCACCCCTCCGTGGCCCAGCAGGTTCGGAGTCTGGGGGTATTATCCCCGTCCATCTGGATCAGCAGGTGGCTGGGGTGGCGAAGGCGGCTTTCCACTAGTTGTATCTGATATGGAGGCTGCGCCCATGTATCTCCAGAACTGACCTGGCCACCTTGATCTATGTCTTCATCACCTCGAGGCTGGACTACTGTAATGCGCTCTACGTGGGGCTTCCCTTGATACTGGCCCGGAAGTTGCAGCTAGTGCAGAACACGGCAGCCTGTCTCTTAACAGGGATGGGCCGAAGAGAGCACATAACACCGGTGCTCCGTGCTTTGCACTGGCTGCCTATATTGCACCGAGCCAGGTTCAAGGTGCGAGCCTATAACGCACCAAGCCAGGCTAAATTTTTGTATGGGGGTATTTTAAAATTGTTTTAAATATCTGTGGATTTTTATATTGTGATTGTTTATTTTATGTTGGAAGCTGCCCCGAGATGCCATAGGCATAGGGGGCGGCATATAAATGGAATTAAATAAATAAATAATATATAAGGTGTTGATTTTGATCTATAAGGCCCTATACGGTCTTGGACCTGGATATCTCAGGGACCACTTCGCTCTCTGTGACTCAGGACGGCCCCTTCAGTACACCGGGGGCGCCTTCCTGGAGGTCCCCCGCGTAAAGCAGGGGGCTACAATGGAGTGGGCGTTCTTGGTGGCTGGACCGCAGCTATGGAACTCCCTCCCAGAGGAAGCACAGCTGGCCCCGAGTCTGATGGCCTTCTGTCGGGCCTGCAAGACATGGCTGTTTTCCAGGCCTTCGGGGGGGGGGAGAGGGGAGGGGAGGGGGGGGACTGAATTTTTATATGAGGGGGTGTTTTAGTGTTTTTAGTTGTTTATATATAAATTGAATTTATTAGTTTTTAATATGGTTTTATGTTGTTTATACTGTTTTATGTTTGTTGAAAGCCACCCCGAGATGCCGTAGGCATGAGGGGGCGGCATACAAATAAAATAAAATAAAATAAAACATACAAATAAAATAAATAAAATAAATAAAAATATTTATTTGTGAGTATATAAACTAATAGGTTTAATATTAAATCCTTGTACTAATTATCACATTGTCTTTAATGAGTGACTGGTCTGCATCCAGAAAATGTGTATAGGGTTTGCTAGTGATGGCTAATGCAGGCAGTACATCCCTGGGATTAAGAATTTGTTTGCTTAGATTTCTGAAAATGAAAGTGGCTACAAATACTCTGGCAAAGCTGGTAGACAGGTTTGATCCTTTACTACTTGTGCCCACCCCCACCCAGCTCCAGTGCCCACTTATAAGGCAGGAGTGAGCATAGCTCCCAACCGCAAGAGCTGTGAACCAAAATCTTCATATAGCCGAGAGCCTTAGGACACATGTGCATGCCCCTTTAAAGCATCTCCCATACTGGGCCACTCCTGCTTTGTGATTGGGTAGTGGAGCCGGTGATGTGTCATTTTAGCAGAGGAGATTCTGAGGAGCAGCTGTGATTCAGCTGCTGGGACTCGGGTGCAGTGAACTAAGACACAAATAAGGCAACGCAGGGCCTGGGAGCGGCCCTGGCCAAGAGCCAGATGTGGCTCCTGAGCTAACGCTTGCCTATCCTTGTAACAAGGCACTAAATATATCTAGCTGTTGGCAAAGACCCTACCAAAGATAACTACATCAGCGCTTCCCCAGGAAGGAGAAATGGTCCTGGAAACGGACATCAGTATCATTATCCTTTATGGATGAGCTCCCTCAGAGACTAATATGCCTTCCATAGAGTTGGCTAGCATTTCTTTTCCACTTTATAATGGCTAATTTCCAGAGATGGATTTGTGCAAACAGACAGTTGTGCTGAGTGTGCTGAAGGGAGTAGCCATCAATGGCTCATATAACAGCAACAGGCAAACAGTGCAGGATTGTCCTACATCAAAAAAGTGTCCCTCACTGTAATAACATGAAAAGAAATATTGCATGAAATATTACCTACCTCCTGCTGAACATATGGGTTCACCTGCCGATTCAACACATGGGTTGAACCTGCCGATTCAAGGAAAATGCCATGTTATCAACTATTGGGATATTGGGTGTTTTGTCAAAAAAACTCATGCATAAGCATTTCAACTTGCATTGGAAAAAAGTCATTTTCTGGTAGACCGTGTAAATGTCATGTGACCCTAGTTTGCTCAGAAACCAGAAACACAAAAAGAACCCAAATTGTACTTCTAAAAAAATAATGGAATAAATTATTTTAGATAATTTAATTTAGATAATTTTAGATAATAAATAATGTATTACATACGGGATCGCCTCAACTCTCATGTCCAGGATTGACCCCTATGGTCAGCTGGGGGTGCCCACTTGGAGGTCCTCAGAGTTTCCCGGGTGCCCATGTTCGAGCAGGTGTTCTCGGTGACTGCACCACGGCTATGGAATTCCCTCCTGGTAGAGATTCACCTCTCCCTGGACCTTTCTTCCTTCTGTAGACAATGTAAGACCTGGCTGTTTCACCAGGCGTTTGGTGTGGGGGGTGGGTAGTGGGTGGGGGGGTTGGTTTAATTTTAATCATATGGTGGGGGGGGTTACCTTCGAGCCTCTTTTGTGGTTTTGTGGTGGTTTTAATGTACTTTTTAATATGATATATATTTTGTATGTTTATGTTTTATGTTATTTATATATATGTTGTACACCGACCCAAGCTACCATCTGGCAGGAGGGGACGGTATAGAGGTATTATTACAAATAATAATACTTGAAACACATTTTAAAATTAAAAAAAAAAAATCAATAAAATATAAATAAAATAAAATTATTTATAGCATAAATCATATTTTATTGGACCAACTGTTAGTGGAAATAAGCAAGCTTTCAGGCCTAATTTAATCTCTGGATTAAATTTTAATAATACAATTAAATAATTTAATAAAATCTCAGATCATGCCAGAACTCAGGTCAGTGTAGTCAGGTTTGCAAATTTTTGTCCCAAGCAGGGCTCTAGTGGGTGCCTCCCTCTCCCTGAAGGTGAGCTCCAGTTACCTACATTTACTTGCCTCTGTGGGCGTTTTCAGACAAGACACTCTACCCACCCACCCACCACCCACCCACTATACATGTTTTTCCTTCCTTATAAACTTAGTAAATTTGTCCTCAAACAAACAGTGACCACTTTTCCCTTAGATTGGGGTTAAATGTTGTTCAAGTGATTGTCCCACATGATGTGGCTGTGCTGTGGAGGATGGTGGAATTTCAAGGGAAGTCACACATTAGGTGGACAGCTAACCTTGGTTTACAAGGTCAGTGTTTTCATGCCGTCTGACACTTGTTTGGTTATATATGAGGATTTACTTAATGCTCCAAATATCTACTCAATATTGTGTAAGTGGAATTTGCCGTTGGACTGTCTCATGCCATTATTACTACTAATGACCCATAATAGCAGCTCATAGGCCCTTTTCTTACAGGTGCAGAGGGGGCAGCGCGGTGGATGGGAGATGGGTGTGGGGCCGTTCCCACGGGTGCACACCCATCTCCACCCATCTCCACCCACCTCCACGCACAGAGCAACCGTTGTTGTCGTCAGTTGCTCATGGGTGGGCGATGAGTGGAGATGGGTGTAGCGCAGGAGCGCGCATGCATACATCCCCACCCACCACCTGCAGCATTCCTACGGATGCCCACCCCCCGCACCCACGGCGGCATTCCAACAGACTCCCCCTCCCACCCGCACACGTGCACGAGGGGGGGCTCCCATATGAAAACAGCCATAGGAGGGAAGCTTGGTTTGACAAAGAGTGCTTATTGGCAAAAAACAACTTAGGAAATACGCTCACCAATTTAAAAAGCGGTCAGGAAGGGATATTGGCTCTTTATATTTTGCCTGTCGCAAATCTTACAAGTAGTTGTTACTGGAGAAGAAACGCCAACAAGTTGTGGACATGTGGCAGTCACTCCAGATTTCATTAGAGCATAAGGATACTAAGAAATTTTGGGAGATTATGAATATGGGTATGGCCAAGGGCAATGTCTTTTGAGAACCTAAGATCACCCCCTTGGTTTGAGAGGAGCATTTCCTTGCTCTCTTTAATGATATGCAATCTTATGCTAAGTCACCACCCCTGCCTGATTTGTGCGGTGTCCCTTATTGGGATCCAGTATCGGTTCAGGAAGTTTGGGAGGTGATCGGTACTCAGAAAAGGAATAAAGCACCAGGGATTGATTATATCCCAGGAGAGGTATTTAAGTTGTTACCTGAATGGTGGTCAGAGGTCTTATCCCGCTTGTTTACTTTAATCAATAGCTCAGGGATTGTCCCTGCCTCCGGAAGAACTCGTGTTACTGTCCCCATTTATAAAAAAGGTAATAGAGCTGATCCTCAAAATTATCAACCGCTTAGTTTTTTATGCGTAGTATCTAAGCTATACACCAAACTACTTTTGAATAGACTTATGACTTGGGTGGAGAGAGAGGAGCTAATAGCAGAAGAGCAAGTGGAATTTCGTCCTCACAGATCCACCATGGATCAATGTTATATTCTATCCCATTTAGTTGAGAAATATGCCAACTTAAAGTTCAAGCTATTTGCAGCTTTTATTGATTTTTTTCATCAGCATTTGATTTAGTCAACAGAGAGAGATTACGGGCTAAATTGAAAGATCTGGGAATAGATGAGCGATTACTATCTCTAATTAGATCTATCCATACAGATAGATCTTCGCGTCCATCTGAATATGCAGGGATCTCTCTCCCCCAGCATTAATACAACAAGGGGAGTTCGGCAAGGGTGCCTTTTAGTCCTGATCTTATTCAGTCTTTATGTTAATAATGTAATTGTTTCTGTTCATAGTAAAGACTCGTATAGGCTCCCTAAAATTGGGACTAGGAAAATCCCTATTTTAATGTATGCCAATGATTCTGCCCTCCTGTCCTTGTCACACTTAGACCTTACTCGCTTGCTGTCTGATTTCTCTGCACTTTGTTTGGAAGAGGGTTTGAATATTCATCATCACCATCATCATCATCACGGTTTATTTGTACCCCGCCTCTCTCATAGGACTCGAGGCGGCTAATAACAATTCAAAATTTACATATGCTGAGGATCCTTTTCCACACAGGGGACTCAGCCATACCAAATAACAAAATACAATCAAAAACACTGTACATAGTAAACTCCACCTTGCCATAGCTCAAACACAAACCATCCCAAACAATAGGGCGGTCTCCATCGTCCAGTACCCTCCTCTCACCAGGGTACAAGCCGACTCCACCCCCCTCTCACCGGGGGGAGCCAGCCCCTTCTACCTCCTTTTACAACAAAGAAACCCACCCCTACATATCCCACAGTTTCTAGTACATCCTAATATACAGCGACATCTAAGTACTCCACACACGGGTACTAATATAATAATAATACTAACATTACCCAAATAATGAAAATACAAAAACAACAAATTCATATCCCAACATTTCATTAATCCAAAGAACACTCCTACACCTCCAACTAATCCACCCACCATTCCTCAGTTTCTCCCACTGAAACCAGAAAAATCCCCTCCTCCACCAACTCATTCTCTCCCCCCCCACTCCAAAACCTCACTATCTCTACTCCACTTATATCAGGGGAATACAGTTCAACTAGCCTACCCTCCCTCAATGTTTACAGTACATTTAATTCTGCTTCTTCATACACTCTCTCCCTCAATTCCATCCCCACTCTCTCCTCTATACCCCATATCCCTTCCTCTTCCACAACATCACTCATAGTCTCCCCTCCATGCCCCGAAGGGCCCCAAAGGTTCTTACACCCCATTTTCAGAAGTACACCTGGACCATTAATGGATCTAGTTTAGAACAGGTTAGGAGTTTTAAATACATACTCATCCTGTTTTCTGCTACAAGGACTTGGTGTCAACATATTAAATATCTGACAAACTGGGCTACTTCATCTACCCAACCTATTTTAAGATTTTTTCATTTGAAAGGGGGTGGTCTGGTGAGGCCAGCCCTTTTTGCATGAAAATTTTATCACAACTTGGTTTTGGTGCTCCTGTCTGGGGAGGAGGCCACTATTCCTCCTTAGAAACCCCCCAGAATAAATTTTGAGATCATTTTTAGGGGTACCTCCATCATCTTACCCCAGTGGCCCTAATGTGTTCAGAGACGGGGAGGAGATCTGTGGCTGCTACCTCCATTTGTCAGTTAATCTTTTGGGGGGGCTGAAATTGATTTGCCTTCCTCCTACTTCACTATCTAATAGCCACTATTTTGTGACTAAATCTAATAACCTCTATTCCATTCTTGTCCTCCTTGACCTCTCTGCTGCCTTCAATACTGTTTACCACTCACTCTTGCTGGATTCATTTACTCCCTTGGCTTCCATGGCTCCATCCTCGACTGGTTCTCCTCCTACTTCTGACCGCTCCTTCGATGTCTCTCTTGCCAACTCCACCTCCTCCTCCCTTCCACTCTCGGTTGGTGTTCCCCAAGGCTCTGTCCTTGGCCCTCTCCTCTATCTATACCCTGTCCCTAGGCAAACTCATTGCCTCCCATGGCTTCCAATATCACCTCTACGCTGATGACACTCAACTCTATATCTCTTCTCTACTCTCTCTCTCTCTCTCTTCAAGCTCACCTCACCAACTGTCTCTCTGACATCTCTACCTGGATGTCTCAACATCAGCTCAAATTCAACATGGTTAAAACTGAACTCCTTATCTTCCCCCCTCATCCTTCCTTTCCCTCTTCCCTGTCGATCCTCATTGATGGGGTCACCATCCTTCCCATCCCCCAAGTCCGTAGCTTAGGCTTCATCTTTGACTCACCCCTTTC
>QEPC01011877.1:947154-960210 GCA_003113815.1 Sphenodon punctatus
CTCTCCTCTCTTCTCTTCACTGGCTCCCCCTACCTGAACGAATCCTGCACAAGCTCCTAGTCTTCACCTATAAAGCTCTTCACAAACTTGCTCCCCCTACCTCTCTGCGCTAATTTCCCTCCATACTCCAGTCTGTGAACTCCGCTCCTCCTCTGTTCCCTTTCTCGCCCTCCCACACCTCCCCTGCTCCCCTAACCGCCTTCGTCCCTTTTCCCTAGCTGCCCCCTACACCTGGAACTCCCTCCCTGCCCACATCCGCCTCGCCCCCTCCCTTCGTACCTTCACATCCCTCCTCAAGACCCACCTCTTCTGCTCTGCCTTCATCTAACTCCTGCTGATACTTTCCATCCAGTGCAATCTGTTACTTGAGGTCTGTGTACTCATGTCTTCACCACATGGACCAGCCAGCCATCATTCTCGATGTAACCAAGCCAAGCGCGTGCACCTGGAACCTCGCATCTTCATGAATATTACACCCCTTGTCTCTCCCTCTGTTCCCCTTCCTTTGTCTCCCCCTTCCCCCCATCCCCGCTCTGTCTCTCAGATTGTAAGCCCTAGGGCAGGGACCGTGTCTGTTCCATTACTTTGTAAAGCGCCAGGTACATTGTTGACGCTATATAAATGCTTGCTAATAATAATAATAATAATAATAATAATAAATATCTGCTCTCTGTTTTCATGAGAAGCTATCCAGTCCAAACAGGGATAGATACGCTTGGTTGAGATGTTTAGAGAACAATGTTAGATCACTGAGCTTCTCCTTAGATGCTTTGGCTTCCAGACCCACTGAGGCAGCCAAACATCTGGTGAAGCAAGATACAATGGATATAGAACTACAGATTGCTCGAGCTTTTGCTGCTGGTTCTAGGGTTGCCCCCTTATATAAATTTTGGTTGCCTAGCTATCCTGGCCCCCCTCGATATTTGGCATCTCTTTCGGCTCCAATTCAGAGGAGAGCCTTTAGGGGCTTGAGACTCGAGACAGTTGAGACCATGGTACCGTGGTGATTCAAGGCTGGTAGCGGGGGATCCCTTGTGTTGATAGGGTGTGTATGTGTGGTGAGAAAGTGGTAGAGGATGTTATGCATTATTTGTTATATTGCTCCTTGTATGACTAACGTCGTCAGTGCCTGTTTAAAATTCTGAATTTAGATGTAGATAGGTTGGCCAGGCAATTGATAATTTTATTGAACTATACCAGTGAGTTAGTAACAAATGCGGCAGTCTCATTTGCGGTGTCGGCTGCCAAAATTCAAGCTCACAGGTTAGGATTTTACAAAGTCAGAGTGATGTTTAAGCTAAACCCTGTGTTTTGGGGCATTATTCTTTGTAGTGGTGTCTCTGATTGGAGTTTGGTCAAGGACATCAACTTTTGGTTAATAGTCAAATGGTGCCAGACCTTAATTTGACACTTTTAAAAAATGATGTTTTATAATTACATTTAATTAGTAGTAGTGTTTTTATAGGTCTTCAGTTTAATGATACTGAGTAGGATTTGGGGTAATATAGCTCATCTTATTTACTCATTTATTTATTTTGGATATATTGTATATATGCTTTTATTGTTTTTGTCATGACCTGATGGTTGCTACAATACGTTTACTACTACTACTAAAATAAGGGACATCTGGCAATCCTACTGCACTATTCTCTGAAGGTAGCAAAACTAGAAGCCAAGGGTTGGACTAGATAACCCTGGAGGTCTCTTCCTTCCAACCTTTGGTTACCATACCTCCCGTTTAAAAGAGGACACATAAAAAAAGTACATGGTGCAGGGCTGCATTGATTCCGGTGCAGGGCTGCATTGGTTCCAGTCCTACAACATATTTTTCATAAGCATTCTCTTTTAAAGGAAAGGTATGGTAACTCTATTCCAATCCCAAAATTCTATGAGTCTATGAAATAAAAAAGGACCCCCAAAATGCTTATTTAAGTTTGTAATTTTTAAGCCAGACTCATTATTCTTGGGGTTTGGATCTTAATTTTTGAACATTTGAACATTTTCAGCTTGAAAGTGATAGCCATTAGGTCGGCTGTTTCTCCTTCTTCGGACCTGGGGGCAATGGCTATACTGTGTGCTGTCCCTCTACCGTGACAGTGGGTACTTTCAGACGTTACGGGCGGCCGGTTCACCACAGCGAACCACCAGGGGGGGCGAACAGCGCAACCACGCCCGGGGGTTGGAAAACGACCCAAACAGACGTGCCGGGAACGGGACCACGGGCCGGAACCGGGCCGCACCATCGCGGCCCGTGGCAGCACAACAGACGTGCAGCCGAACCCCCGGCGGGCGCTAAACCCCCACAAGGCACCGGGCAGGGGCGGGACACAGACATGGCCGACTGAGGGCAAACGAAGCCACAAGGCACACAAGGGAACGCCCACACAAGGGAAACGGGAAGGGAGGGGGGAAGAGCGAGAACAGGCTGACAGCCGGCTCACACAGCGGTCCCGCAGCGGGGCACAATGCACGGCCACACGCCCGGGCACACACACACACACACACACACACACACACACACCAGGGAAAGGCCGGGAAGGGGGGAAGGGGCGCCCGGAACACCCCACCCGGAACACCGGCAGGGAGGGGGGGGCACCACCACGGGGCAAGGCACAGACAGCAGCAACCCCCACCCCCACACCACCCCAGTCCAGTCCAGTCCAAGGAGGTGCCCCCACAGGAACAGAGGCAGTCTCGGGGGGGGGGGGCGGACCCCCGGAGCAAGGCACGTTGGGGGCCCCCAAAGCACAGCGAGGCCGGCGGAGGGGCGCCAGGAGGAGGAGGAAGGGGGCCCCACAGTCAAAGGCTGGCACAGGCAGGGCAGCCGGGTCCAGCGGTGCTCCTCCGCAGCACCAGCGACGCTCAGGCAGCACCCACGGAGTCACGGGGATGGAGGGGGCCCAGGACCACGGCCAGGGGCAGCAGCAAGCAGCGAGGCGGGCGGGAGCTCACCGAGGTGGGGTCCGCAGGTCGGGAGCGGCCAGCGGGGACCAGGCCCCCCCCCGGGCCGGGGCGGGAGCCCACACGGGGGCACCACGCGGGGGGGGGCAGGCCAGCGACGCGGGGCTCACGGGCCGCTGCCGGGGGCCCCGCTGGCCCCAGGGCCCGGGTGGCCCGCCCGGTGGACCAGGTGGGGCCAGTGCAGCATGCCCCGGCGGTACCCCTGCAAGGACATGTAGTGGGCGATCAGGTAGTAGGCCTCGAAGGGATCGGGCATGGTGAGGGCCAGCTGCACATCCACACGCGCCCACACCGCCAACAGGGATGACATCTCCACCGCGGAGGGCTCCGGCACACAGCAGGCAGCAGAAGGGGGCCACGGAAGATGCCCCAGCTCCAGAAGCCGCTGGAACGCCGCCCCACGGGTGCGCTGGTACCCACGGGCCCCGTGAACACAGGAGAAGTAGCTCACGGCCAAGGCAGGGCCACCCTCGGCCAGGCACTCCGAGTAGGCGCCCAGACCACACACCACCAGCGCTGACACGGTCTCCGAGGCGCTCCAGGGCACATGGGCGCACAGCACCTCCGGGATGCGCCCCTCGGGGAAACGAGCCAGCCCCAGGGCCTCCGCATGCAGCCGGCAATCACGGGCGCTCACCACATGGCCAAAGTAACGGAGCCCGGAGCTCAGGCTCTCGTAGGCACCTGCACGGCTCCCCGGCCCGGCCAGGAGCAGCTGCACGGCAGGGGTGTGCCACAGGTCGCACAGAGACATGGTCTCGCGGAAGGCCCAGATATGGGGGGCCCCTTGGGGGCCGGACAGCGGGAGCCCCATGGATGGGCAGCCAGCCATGGTCCAGCACAACAGGGAATGGGACACGGAGCCCGGAGGGCACACAGACTGCCCAGGGCCGGGAGAGGCTCGGCCCGGCCCCCGGGACAGGGAACACGGGCCCGCACCGCAACATTGTAGCACAACAGAGCGAGGCGTGGGGTGCGGGCCCGGCACAGCTGCAGAGAACAACAGCGAGCTCTCTGTCTGCCTAATCGCACCTTCAAGGCCATCCCGCTACAAACAGCGAGGGGAGGGGGCCCGGGGTGCTGGGGGCGGGAGCAGCCGGAACGCACCGGCACAGGGCGCGCGCAGGCCCGCGAGGCCGACCCCCGGGCGGAGCCACCAGCACCGGGCCGCCATAAGCGCTCCCAGCCCCCACCGGGGCCCCAGCACCATGGAGCGCGATAGGGCAGGTGGGAACTGGATGTTCCTCGCGCTCGCGGCTGAGTGGCACCGTGACCACACTGAGCAGCTGTGCCTCCTGACCGAGAGGGTGCACCTGGCCGTCCGCCTGCGCTATGTCCTGGCCCTGCGGGCTGGCGTGCGCCTCCGGGGCCAGCAGGCCCGCAGGAGAGTCCGTGCCCGGCTCAGGGCTCGGCGCCGGGCCTGGGGGGCGTGGCTGGCCGCCTGCCGGAGCCTCACCCGGCCCGCTGCGCTCCGAGGGGCCGCGAGGCGGTTCCGCTGGGCAACGCAGACCCTCCGCCGGGCAGCGCTGCTGGCTATGCCCATAGCGCGGAGCCTATGGGTCACGGAGCGGCCCCAGGCCTGGTGGGAGCGGGCCCAGGCCCACTGGGGGGAGGCCGAGTGGGGGTCCCACTTCCGGATGGGCAAGGCCACCCTGCTGCGCCTAGCGGAGCTCCTCACGCCCTGGCTGGAGCGGCAGCACACCTCCATGCGGGAGCCCATCCCCATGGTCCAGCGGGTGGCCATAGGGGTCTGGGCCCTCGCAACGCCCGACTCCTGCCGCTCCGTGTCCCAGCACTTCGGGGTGGGGCTCAGCACGGTCGCCTGCATCGTGCGGGATGTGTGCGAGGCTGTGGAGGGCGTGCTCCTCGACAGGACCATCCAGCTCCTGGACCAGGGCGCTGTGATGGCTGGCTTCGCGGCCGGGGGCTTCCCGAACTGCATCGGAGCCGTGGACGGCACACACATCGAGATCCTGCGCCCGGCCGCGGGGGAGGCCCTGGAGTATGTGAACCGGCACGGATACTACTCCCTGCACCTGCAGGGGGTGGTGGACCACCGGGCCCGCTTCATAGACATCTACACGGGCAACTCCGGCCGGAGTCACGACGCCAGGATCATGACCATCTCCCCCTTCTATGCCCGCATGTACCGGGGGGACTTCGCGGACATGGGCATGAGGTGGATCGAGGGTGTTCCCATGCCCCCCTGCATCCTGGGGGACCCCGCCTACCCCCTGACCCGCTGGCTGATGAAGGTCTACCCTGTCCCGAGCACCCCTGCGGAGCAGGTATACAATACCCGCCTGTGTGCGAGCCGGACCGTGGTGGAGCGTGCCTTCGGGGCCCTGAAGCAGCGCTGGAGGAGTATAGCTGGCCGCCTGGACTTCACCGTCCCCACCTCCGCCCTGGTGATCGGTGCCTGCTGCGTTCTGCACAATGTGTGCGAGACCGAGGGGGCGGCCCTGGAGTACCCCGAGCCCCACCGGCCCCCCGGTCCTGTTCCCCTGTACGTGAACGCAGGGAACCCCCGGGAGTACCGGTATGCCAAAAGGATCCGGAACGCCCTTGCAACCCACATCGCCCGGGGGGGCCCGCTGTGAGGGCCTTCCCGCCCCTGGGGGCCCCACCCCCCGTTCCGTGCCCATGCCCCTGTACACGCGGTCCCACAGCCCTGTCCCCCCCACAAACGGGCCGGGGACAACTGTCTCTTTACAACACTTTATTGCCCACACAGTTCACACAATCACCCTGTGCCCCCTCCCCACCCCCGTGCCCGTGACCCCGTCCACCACCCGCCCTCATGTGGCCCTCCCCCTCCCCCCCCTTCCCACCATCCCCCCGCGTTTCCTGGGCCGACCCCTCGTGCGGCCGCTTGGGCCCACCGAGCTCTGGGAGCTCCCCTCCCCCCCACTGTCCGTGTCCCCTGCCGTGTCCTGGGCCGGTCCCGGCCCCGGCAGGGGGCCGGGCGGCGGATGGGCAGCTGTGCCCGGTGCCCCGGTCGCGCCCCGGGGGGGCTGGACCCTCCGGAGGCCCGGGGGCACTGGGAGGCGCATGCGAGGGCCCTGGGGCCGGGGGGGCGCCAGGGGCGGCAGGGCTGGGCCCGGGGGCGCCGAGGGGCCCGGCATGGGGACCTGGGCGGGCAGGGCGCCCGGAGGTGCGCCGGCCATCACGTAGGCACACATGGTGCCCGCATGCAGGAGCAGGGAGGTCCCAATGTCGTGGGACCTGTCCATCTTTGCACTGTGCTCCCGCACCATGCCCTGTATGTCCTGCCGGAGGCCCCTGAGCAGCCCCTGCTGCCGCTGGTGCTCCCGGCGCTCCCGCCTCCGCTCCAGGCGCACCTCCGCCTCCAGCCGGCGGTCTGTCTCCAGGGCCTTCTCCATGGACCGCTCTATGGCCGCCTCCATGCGGTCCACGGAGGCGATCATGCGCTCCCCCTGTTCCTCCGCCCTGCGGACGATGTCCTCCGCTTGCTCCTCCCTGCGCCTGCGGACCCGCGCCCGGTACTCCCGCATCCGCTGGGCTGGGGCTGCGGCCGGCGGAGGCGCCGCGCGCGGGGGCTGCCCTGTGGAAATGGGCGGGTGGGTCAGTGCAGGGCCCTGTCCCCTAGCGGGGTCGGGTCCCGGGGCCCCCTGCCCCCCCTCCCCCACTGAGGCCAGAGGCCCCCCTGGGCTGGCGCCCGGGGGGCCCTCCCGCAATCCCAGCCCTCCCGCCTTACCTGGGTCCGGCACCTGCTCTCCTGTGCCCTCCGCGGGGGCCTGCACCGTCTCGCTGGCCCGGTCCTGGGGCTCCCCATGTCCTGCGGGCGGGAGAGGGGGGAGCGGGTGAAGGGGGCTGGTTGTGGCCCCTGCAGCAGGGCCCCCACCCCTGCCACCGGCCCCCTGGTCTTGCCCCCCCCTGCCCTGGGGGCCCGCTTACCCTCTATGTCCGTCTCCGAGCCTTCGGAGGCCGGCGCCTCACCCTGGGAGTGCTCCCCCTGGGACCACTGGCTGAGGGTGGTGAAGGTGCCGACCTCCGACTCCGCCTGGCCGGCCCGGCGTTGGGATGTCTCCGGGCTGCTGCTGGGGGGGGGCCTTGGGGCCTCTGCGGGTCCCGGGTGGTCCTCCTGGGGGTGGGGGTCCCCTGAGCTCGTGTCTACCGGGCGGGCGGCGAGGGGAGGGGGTACCTCGGCCCGCTCCCTGCCCTGGACCACAGCGCTGCCCACCAGGCGTGGGGCAACGATGGAGCCCTTCATGTGAAGGATGCGGTCCAGGGCATCGTAGTAGGGGGCGGTGCGGGCCCCGTGGCCGGAGCGGCTGTTATTGTCCTTGAGGGCCTTGTACCCCCTCTTGAGCTCCTTGGCCTTCGAGCGACACTGGTTGACAGTGCGCTCGTGCCCCGCCGCCTCCATGTCGCGCACGATGTCCCGGTAGACATGCTCGTTGCGCTGGTTTATTGCGAGCTCCACCTGGTACTCGAGGGTCCCCCAGATCCGTATGAAGTCCCGGGTCTCCTGGAGGCCCCACTGTCCCCCTCTGTGATAGGCCTTCCTCCGGCTGGGCCCCTGCTGTTCCTCCTCCCGGTGCAGCTCCTGCTGCACCTGCCTGTGCTCCTCCTCCACCTCCTCCTGGGGGTGCGCCTCCAGGGGCCGGGGGCCGGGCTCCTCCTGGGGCTCGTCCGCCCGGGCCGACTTTCGTGTCTGGGGGGGGGAAGGGGGGTGGTTGGTTGCTGGGTGAGGGTGTGGGCCCTCTCGGGGGCCCCCTGCCCCCCTGCCCTCCGCCCGGGGTCCCCCTGCCCCCCTGCCTTCCGCCCGGGGTCCCCCCGGCCCCCTCCACAGGGGGTTCCCCTGTGCCCCCTGTTCCCCTCCCAGTGGGTGCCCTTACCCGTTTCCTGGGTGCCTCCTGTGGGCCTGTTCCGGCCGCTGTCCCCGGGGCGGCGCGACCCGGCTGCAGCTGTGGTTGGTGTTCCCGGGGCGCCTCCCTGGTCGGGTGCTCCCGTGTGCCCCCTTCCTGCACCTGTGCCCCCTCCGCCTGCATCGCTGGGCCTGGCTGCACGTCCTCCGCCTCCTGTGCCGCCGCTGTCGCTGTTCGTGCCTCCGGTCTCTTCCGCTTCCCTCCTCGCTCCATCCCGCCACGCTTGCTTGCTGCTGCTCTCGCTTTAAATCTCCCTCCGGTGTTTGTGTTGGTGCTGGTTGCCTGGCAGCGACGCTGCGTGCCTCGTCCCCGGCCGGGGCTCCATTTTCTTGGTTCCGCTGGGGGATTGGCGTCCAGACGTTACTTTTGCTTGGTTCCCTGTGGGGGTTGGTTTGACCACACTTCCCGGGACCTTCCCCCGGCTAGCCCGGGAAGCGTGGTTGAACCTGACCCCATGTGGGTATTGAGCGTGATGAACATCTGGCGCACGCCGTTCAGACGTTCAGGGTCCTTTGGCCCCGCGGGGGGGTTGAGCGTGGTTCAGTGTGGTTCAGCGTGATCTCGTAACGTCTGAAATCACCCAGTGAGAGAGCAGCCGCTACCCAAATGTATGAGAGCTAAATTCCTCATCCAGCTGCTTGCTCTCTAGGGATGGGAATACTAGAATCGGTTCAATACAATTTGCTTGATTTGTGCAGCAAATCGTACTGATCTGAAGAATCCGATCCTGCTGAGGGATACGATCCAAAAGGCAGATTCTATCAAAGCACTGGTGCCACTCCAAGGAGCTTTCAGGAAGCCCCAGCTCTATCTCCCTCAGACCAGGGTCATGCAGGGGTGGGGAGGGGGGTAGTTGCCTCCCAGGGCCCCCACCCAGCACCCGCTTCCCCCAGGCCCATGTCTGCCCACCCCAGTGCCCGCTGCAGCTGATCATGCGCAGATGGGCTGCTACTTTTCAAAGTGGCACCGATGCTGCCGGTGCCATTTTCAAAAATGGCCGCGTATGTGTACAATGGTCATGGTGGCCATTTTGCACATGTGCAGTTTTTTTTCTTATTATTTCTGCCCAGTGCAACCCTGAGAAGGCCGTGCCGGGCACTGCAGGGCAGCACTGGAAGGGGAAAAGGTAAGTTAAACCTCCCCTCCCCACCCAGCCACCTCTGCCTCCTAGCACCCCTGCCCGGCCTCACACACTTCCCCTGGACCTCTGCCTGGCCACCCGCCCCAGCGCTGCCGTAGCAGGCCCTAGAGCAAGTGGGCACAGGCAGGGATCCGGGGGAGGCGAGTGCCGGGTAGGGATCCTTGAAAGAAACTACTCCCCTCCCCACCCCTGTGCGGCCCTTTTTACCCACAGCATTGCCTCCCCTGGATTCCTGCCCAGCGCCTGGGCCTAGCAGGAGTGCAGGGGAGACAGAGCTGGGGGCAGACTTTGGATTTAGGCCGTATTGGTTGGAATCCAAACCAATTCCGATCAATACGATATAAAATCATATTGAAAGTTGGTTCGATATGATTTTGAACCAATCCTGATTTTCAGTACGATTTCCCGTCACTATTGCTCTCATATGATGTGACTGAGCCCAGTTTCCCATTTTCACAGTGTATGCTATTCCACTAATGCCTGGGGGCTGGAATGGGATCAGGGGGAATGGGATCAGGGAGAGAGATTACAATCAGGCCCTGGGTCCTAGCTGTCTCAAAATTCTGCAGTCCCTGTTTGCCATGGCTTCCCCTACATAACTAGAAAGTAACAAAGCACCCTGCAGTATCAGTCCTGCTGAAAACACAACGCTGTTTCCTCTCTCTCTAGCCTCAGAACCCCTGGGGAGTCAGCCTGAGGCCTTTGTAAAAACTGTGTATTGGCCACAGCAGTGTCTAGTGTACCTGGTGTCTTCTGCACATTCAGGGGAAGGTTACAGCCTAAGTGCCCAGCCATTCACTCTCCATGGACATAGATGCCAACAACAATAAAGCAATTTGAGAAATTAGGCGAGAGAGAGGGGCTGATCTGTTTGTTGTTGTATTGCTTTAGAAGGGCCCATTATTTAAATGAGGACCCAATTGGAGTGATGTATTCAGATCCTGTGCAGGGGGAAGCATTAATAGGCTAGTGGTGCATGGGCTTCAGGCTGCCCCAGCAGGAGTCTCAGTAGGCAGTGGAAGAGAAGAGTCTGCATCTCATTAAGCAGGACTGTATGGTTGCAAAGGCTGCTCTACATGTGAAAAGCTCGCAGTGCCAACAGAGAGGCCGAGACATTTGGATCCTGGAAGGATTCCATTCTTCAAATAAAATGGATTGTGCCCAACAATGCAGTGGATGAACAATGCATTCTTCCAACAGCCCCATTTGGGAGCCATTTCATTAGAATGCTGTAACTTTTCTTTCATGGGTGGTTCATATGCCATTTGTTCCAGAGAGCTTTCACAGTAAGCACAACACATCTATGAGCCAGTGTGGTGTGTAGTGGATAAGGTGCTGGACTTGGACCTGGGAGACTAGGGTTCGAATGTCACTCCAGCCAATAAACACATCAGGTGGCCTTGAGCAAGTCACAACCTCTCAGCCTCCGTTCCCCATCCGTAAAATGGGAATGTGTGTGTCTGTCTTTCCCTGTGTGTTCCCCTCATCCTTGTCTGTCAAGTGGGTCGCCGTTGTGTGACCCGATCGCGCTATATTTCAAAATCTCGCAACGCGGGATTACACGAGATGGAAGTTGGGGATCAGACGCATGAAAGGCAGTCGCGCATTATTTGCCGACCGCAAATTAAATACCTCGATTGTGAGGTATTTAATTCGCGGTCGGCAAATAATGTGCAACCGCCTTTCATGCGCGTGATCCCCGACTTCCATCTCATGTAATCCCGCGTTGCGGGATTTTGAAATATCGCGTGAGCGGGTTGCGAGACGGTGACCCACTTGTCTAAAAGGAGCCTTAGATTGTAAACCCACTGAGCAGGAACCTGTCTCTGATAATCTATGACTGTAAAGTGCTGCGCTACACCTAGTAGCACTTAGAAATGATAAGAAGTAACAATGGCACAACTATGAGAGTTAAACAAAAGAATAATGTTAGTGGAGTTTTTACTAGTACTGAAACCTCAGCTAGAGAGAACAATGTAGTCATTCTCAAAACCTCCATCATGGATATTTCCCATCAAAATCATTCTCTAAGAATTGCTTTCTTCAGGTTTTCTCAGAAAATGTCCCCCCTCGCCCCGCCCTCCATCCCCGCTCAATCTAACAGCCTCAAGGTTGGGGGAGCTGGGATGCCTCTGTATGTGGATCACAGCTGAGATTTTCCAAGTGACCTGTGCAATTTGAAGTGATCTTACTGGAAGCTGAGCATTGCTCTATCCCAAGTGGATTGAAAAGTTCCAGCTTCCATGTATCAGGGCCGGCCCTAGGTATGTGCAACATGTGCAGTCACACATGGCCCCACGCCAGCCTGGGCTCTGTTCTGTGGGCAGCAGCCCCAGCCCCTTATTTAAATTATGCACATTAGGCCTCGTACCAAGATTTTGCACATGGCCCCGCATGGCCCTGCAAATCCTGGGGCCAGCCTTGCCATGTACGATAGCCCTTTAAGTCAGGGGTGTGGAATTTTCAGCCCATGGACCAAATCCACCCATGTCTGTTTTTTATTTGACCCCTTTCCAGTTCCTAGATTTGGTCTCAATCCAGTTCCTACCATCGGGCACTGAAAAAAGGTGATCTCGGAAGGGAGCAGAGATGAGGACATGTTCTCAAGGATGGAGGATAGATCCATGATCTGAGCCAGTCCATCCTGAGCACATCCCTTAAGCATTCCCATCCCCAACTCCTATCCAGCCCATAGGCTTTGTACTAATTTTCAAAGTGTCTCCCAATAGGATAAAGGCTTCCCACCCCTCTTTTAGATTGATAGCTGCATTATTTCTGTTTGTAACAGTGCTTTGTTCTTTCCTGTGTCTCCAATTTGTGTGGCGGTCCTAGCTAGTTCCTGATCCCAGTTAGGTGGATACAGTTTTTGGATATGCAGAAGCAAATCCATGACTTGGAAAGGTTCCCATTTCAGTTAGATTCTGGATCCTAGATCCAGGGCTTAGTCTCCTCTCTGAGAATACGGAAAGGTTTTTGTTAGCAAAGAGAGAACTTATATTAACTCAGTGTATCTGACCTTCAGCTATCATGGCTGAGATCTGTTTAGACAGACTATGTTCTTTCCATACGCTGCTAGTAACAGTTAACCTATTTGTTTTGTACATTCAGGCTGAGCAGAAGTATGAGAACCAGCTTTCATCTTTTTCACCTCCAAGGCCATGGGTCATATAATATTTTTTTATCTAGGAAATATTTATTCATGAATGGGGTAAGAAGGGGATAAAGAATGAGATTGAGTCACTGAAAGCTCAGGAGAAGGTACAACATCAATAATGTTGCCTTGGCTAAGTGCCATTCGATGGCTTGGACAGTACGAAGCTAGCATTGTATGTACTGATACTCCTACATGCTCTGGTTTCAGATAAGAATGATCTCTCTACAGATATTTCCTACTTTGAAAACCATGAGTTGGATTCAATTACTGTCTGTGTTTTCTTGAATTTTCATCTCCAGACAGAAATTTTTCAAGCTCTGTGTTCTCTGTGGATTTGGGTAGGTGTTGTATACTATTAACAGTCAAATCACAAACTTCTCTTCTGTTTTGAGAGAGTGCCTAGCATGTCCAAAATGAATTTATCTACTCTGGAAATGGGAATACTGCCTGCTTTGACAGCTAGCGTTCCAGCACTGTGCATTATAGATGATGTGTAGCTCCTCATAAGGACAGGAAAAGGATAATACAGTTATTTGCATACTAATTATTAAAGTTGAGTCCTCACAAAAGTTGTTGGATAGAACTGGTTGTGTTTTTTTGAAAGGAGAATTGTTAACTATACTTTCAAAAATATAGTAGATATTTTTGTTTGTATCAGATTTAAAATATTTGTGTTACATTTTTTCTCAAATTTTTGTAAGCAGACTTTTTTGCTCACTAAAACTGAAAATTATTCATTGGCAACTGAGATTTAGTGAGTTTCATTTATTCCAGAGGAAAAACAATTACAAAAGAATTTTCAGGCACAGGTACTTTCGAAAGTCAAAGCATTTTGCTTGATCACTTTTATGGAGCTTTTTTTATTAACATGGTAATTTTCATCACATTTATTTTGCTTCAAAATATTT
>QEPC01011877.1:960310-976835 GCA_003113815.1 Sphenodon punctatus
GCAGTGGGGCTCTGCTGGTCCGGTCCGCGTGGGTGTGGGTGCTTTTGCTTTTACATGGACGCTTGGGTGTTTAACATCCATATCCACCCACGGAGGGTGCTGGCTCCCTCCCGGCTGCTCTGTGGGTGTTGGCGGGTGGGTTGGGCACGTGCGCCCACCCACTCGTGGCCTTTTACACGGATGCTCTCCCACCCATCCGATGGGTGTTTCCGGGTGTTCGTGGGTGGGTGGCGTTCATGTAAAAGTGGCCATAGTGGATGGTTCAGTTAACTCGGGTAGCGTGAGCAAGGCCATGGTAATCATTCCGTGCCATACGCATTTCTCACTTCTGGGCAAACATCTGCCTTGAATTCTTGAAAACTCTTCTAAACGCCAGCACTATAAGTGTTAAAATTTGAGTGCTCTCTTTCAGGGCTTATAAAATTTAAAATCCTCCATTTTTCCATGGGTCAGTGTGTGACTCAATAGGAATTGGAGACATTCAGCCTTAATAATACTGATAGCATCACTGGAATCTATTTTGGACATGAGCGCATCGGCAAGAGAATTCAGAGGGCTCAGTGGGAGGGAAGCCTGACAGGCTTCTGATATTTTCAGTGATTCATTTCCCCTCTAGTAGGAGCGACCCAGAGTTCACAGCTTACTTGGGTGCCTGCTGTTTGAATGGGATAACCATTCCTTGATGTTTCTATCCCCTCTTTGTTATGATTAAGGGGCATCTGAGCACCAGAATGCTGGCTGTAATTTGATTTGAGACTCAAAAGTTTGGAAGGCCTTTGAGATGTGAGTGAATCAGAAAGGGGCCTAGTGACTCAGCTCTGATGAGATGTAAAAGAGAAAGCAAAAATTATTCTGCTTTGCACCAATACTTTCTCTCCCCCCCCCCCCCCAAATAGGCACACACTGCTTGTCACCTGCTAAGAGGAAAGGCTCTACTCTTTAAATGTTACTATGGAAACAGCGCATATTGATGTAAACTAATTAATGTTCATGAGGGGCCTACTTTTGTAATAGCCTAGGGTTGCCACCTTTGGTCTTTTTTTACCTGACACTTCCATTTTGGCCTATGGGAGTGTCAGGTAAACAACCACCACAGTTGGCAACCTTATTTTGTAACCTTTACTCACCTCAAGTAGCACTTCCTACGTGCTTTGCAGTCTTTATCTAGTTTACTCTCAATACAACCTTGTGAGGTAGGTCATTATTTAGTCCCATTTTACAGATGGAAAAACTGAAGCTGAGAGATAGGGACTTGCCCAAGGCCACCCGGTGAGTTAATGGCTATAATGGGATTTGAACCTTGGTCTCCCAAGTCTAAATCCAACACTTTATGCACTAGGCTACACCAGCTCCTATATTAAAAGCCCTGTCCAGGAGCATGGCTAGGTTGGAATGGACCCAGGTGCAAGAAATGGACTTGGGCTTCCCCATCACCATCCTCTCCCCTGTTGCTCTCCCCTGCATTCTTATTGCAGAAAACTGTCAACTTACATGGTAAGTAGTGGGTTCACTTGTTTGACTCCAGACACTCCTGACACTGTGATGCCTCTCCCTCCACTTGCTGCGTCTGAGCCCTGGAGTCTGTGGCTGCACTGCCTGCCTCATGCCACTGCTGCCAGCGATGCTTGTTCCGTCCTGTGCCACTTGCTGGGTGGCTCCCATGCACCCCACACACTGCAGGTGCCTTCCACTCAGTTCAGTCTCCGCCTGACCGTACTGCAACAGGACAGGATTTGTTAGCCCACCCCACTTGGGCCCTGTGAGCCCCCCCCTCCCCAGTTTGGGCCCCAGAACAAATATCCCTCCTGTCCCTGTGCCCCTGATGTTGCCCTCTCTCTGTTTTGTTTATTTAGATGGTATACACTTTGGGGGTGATGCTGCTTTTCATTTAGTCTGTTAAGAATGCCCCCGCACCATGGCATCCCATTCTCAATTGAATCCTCTGGGTCCTTTTATAATAAACGTATTTGCTAGTAATAGTCTATCTGAGGGCTTTAAACTGCTGACCATGGCCGCAGTATTAGAGCGATTTCCTCCTAAATTCTATAGCAAGAGTGAAGCCCCACCTACACTTCCTGGAGTCTCTGGCTTGTCTAGATGGGTGAGAATTCCAGCAGACCATGAGCAGGATCTCTCAATAGGGCAATGAGTGGAACAGCGAACAGGCTGTTGGGGTAGAGTGTTTTTGCCCTGTAGCAGAGTGATAGATGAGCCTCAGAGGAGGCAGGGGGACGACTACCTGCAAGCTGCAGAGAGGGCAAGCAGGGGTTGAGACAATGGTCCTTTTTACACGGACGGGCGTTGGGGGGGGGATTTGTGTTCTGGCACGGTGGGTGGGTGTCCCTTTACACGGACGGACACACACCTCCACCCACCTCAGCCCTTTTCTCACAGACACTGATAAAATGGGTATTACATTTTATTATACATGTTACAGGGCACCCATAGAGCATACCTGCAGCCCTGCAACATGTATAATAAAACATAACACCCATTTTATCAGTGTTAGAGTGTCTGTGTGAAAAGGGCCCTCCCTCTGCCCACGGGGCCTCCTCCGGTTTTCGAGAGGGCTCCGTGGGTGGAGGTGGGTGGGCGATGGGTGTTGTGCAGGAGCTCACACAGACGAACACCGAGCAAACACCCATCCTCCCATCCACCACCAGCCGTTTACATGGACATCCCACCCACACGCACCTGCCCGAACACCGAGGGGGGGAGGGGGGGCATCTATGTAAAAACAGCCAAAGGGTGCCTTTAGATGGACAGCAGCTCTGCTGCTTCTCCACGGGCCCGCTTCACTCCATGTCCGTCTAAAGGCAGGGCCGCCACATGTGCAGGCAGGAGTTCAGGAAGTTTTAATTTCAGGGCAGCCCCAACGGCAGCGCTCCAGAACATCCTGGAGCGCCACCAACAGAGCAGACTGGTGGCCAAACCCAGGGCACAGACCTGGAGTGGAGCTGCTGTCTGTCTGTCTCTCTGTCTGTGGAGCAGACCCACACTACAGCTCCACTCCTGGCTGGCCGGTGCCCCGGGCAACACCACAGAGTGTTGGGCGCCAACCTAGAGCATTGGGTGATTGCCCGCAACTCCATGGTGCGGGGCACTGTGTGGGCTGACCTAGGTCCAGGGAAACCACAGATCCATCTGAAGTGGACCCAGGCGGGGCTGTAAGCAGGTGCACCCCTTGAGCAGGCCTGGGGGCAGGCAGCCTCTGTATCCATCTGTTACACCCAATGAGATTAGAGGGGACAGTGGGGAAGGAGAACTAAGAGATGGTGAGGGGAAGAGGAACAATGGAGTAGTTCAGGGTACAAAGGGAAGAAGAGCAGAAGACAGGTTTAAGGACAAGAAAGGGATTTTCTAGGAAGATATTGGAAGTTGTGGAGTGGAGAAAAGATATTCCAAGGAAATGAGGAGAACACAGAAGTGGATGAAACTGTGTGAAGGGGAAGGGAGAACAGAGGAGGAAAGGAGAGAAAACAGAGAAAGGAATCAAAGTTGGACAGACAGCCACTTATCAGTCTGCAGCATAACAGGCTGTTTCTGCACATTTGAAGGGGTCTGAATCAGGGCTGTGCACAGGGTCAGGTATTTATATTTGTATGTGCATTCACAAGTGTGGTTTAGTATTTGTACTTGTATCTTTACCCATATTCACTGCATTTCCCCCATTGCTGCCAATGAGGAAAACGCAATGTACAGGGGTCCCTGCATATGGGTTGTTTTGACGCAGAAGTGCAGTCTGCCAGTTTGACAGGCCCATAAGGAAAGAAAAATGTGGTTTAAACTTTGACAAGTCTGACTAGAGTTGCCACCTGTACATTTTTTAAGGAACACTTATGAAAAATACATGTTGCAGGGCCTGCATTGGCACAGTTGTAGGCCCTTCAACATGTATTTTTCATAAGTGTTCCTTAAAAAATTGCACACGTGGCAACCCTAAGTCTGACACCAATTTAAAAAGGAAGACACTGGTTTGGGGGAGGGTGGGAAACATGGCTGGCTTGGTGGGGAGGTTGTTAGCTTGGGGGAGGAGGAATGAAACGTGGGGCATTTTTACACACACCTTAAAGTTCTGAATTTTTCAATCTTCTGGGTTTACAAGTCCACAAGTAAGTTCCAGATGCATTTTTCACACACACAGCCCTGAGGCAGTTCCTGGATGCCTTCTTCACAAAAACACTGCCCTGAGGCAGCCTAAAGAAGCCACAGCTGTAGACGTGTCAGGCTGCCATGGAAACCAAGTGACCACAGCTGCCTGGAGCAAAGCAGTTTACGAGGAGAACTTTTTACACACAAAAGTTCTGGGAGACGTTCTACGCAGAAGTTCAAAGAGCCGGATGTTTAAGATCTGGGCAAGTGATTTAGACACAGAAAGTTCAGGATGTAAGACCAAACATGCAGGAGAAATGTGTGTGTAAAAACACCCAGTGATCTGGTTTAGGGAAAGAGGAGTGGGACTAGGTTCAGGGGAGGTTGCTGGTTTGGGGAGTTGGAATGAAACCCTTGAGCCAGCCACTTGTGTCACTTGTTGTGGAAGGAGAGGTGCTGGTTCTCCTTGACTGAGCTGGTCTCCAAAGTTGCAGTACTGGAGACTGCAGTGGCCCCTGCAGATGTGGAGGGCTCCCTACAGGTTCCCCAAGCAGGTGGCTAAGCTAAAAGTCAGAGAACAGCCCTGCTCTGAGTGGATATGTGCTGCAGTCCCGTCCCGTCCCGTCCGTCCCCCCCCTCCCTCCCCCCCGTTTGAGACATCAGACGTGTTTCACAGGAAATTTGGATTTACTCAGAACCTGAATAATACACAACCCTAATTTTTGTGTTTTGAATATGGAACCCAAAAAGGTATTTTTTGTGTTTGTGTTTTATCAAAACCAAAACAATTGTGCAGTTTAATAGCAGAGCCCAAAACAAGCTCCAAGCCCTTTGTGGTTTGTCCAAGCAATGTCTGAAACTTTGGGTGAAAACAGACATAACGCTAACTCCACTTTAACACCACTTTAATGTTTGTTATGCATGTTGCAGGGCTGCATACGGCACCAGTACAGCCCTGCAACATGCATAAGAAATGTTAAAGTGGAGTTAACGCTATGTCTGTTTTCACCCAGTGACTGAAAACGCAGCCCGATATAGCCTTCCATTCTGAATGCTTCAACATCTTTAGGAGGAGCATGGAGGAAGCTTACCTGGAAAGATGTCTCTATATGTTTTCAGGAGGTTTTAACGTCAGGAGAGAAAATGCAGGAAGCAGGAAACTGCACATGCAAATTGAATCTGCATTGCAATCGCTTGGCAAGAGAATTAGATATACGATTTTGTGCATGAAACTATATCTCTGAATAGAGTGAAAATCAAGCATGTGCTGTATAGTTAAAATATTCTGGAGCATGCAAGGACATGATCTCAGAACAATGGGACCGTGGACCCATCTGTATTACTGCAGGCCATATAATCACACTCAGGGTGAAAACAGACATGACGCTAACCACCCTTTAACCACCCTTGGTGGTTATTTATGCATGTTGCAGAGCTGTATTGGTGCCCTATGCAGCCCTGAAACATGCATAAATTACCACCAAGGGTGGTTAAAGGGTGGTTAGTGTCATGTCTGTTTTCACCCTCAGTTACGTGAGGGATACCCATACAAACTCGCTTTTCCACATTAAAACAAGGTATTTGGCTTTATCTAACTCTGCGAGTACTCCCACTGTATGTGTGCAAGTTCATTCTGTGTGTGTGATATATTTAAACCACAACTATTGAGAGAGGATCCGGAATTATGGGCAACAATATCTCAAATGATAAATATTGGTTTTCTAGTCTTATACATATTTGTCTTTATGGCCCTTATTTATCTTTTATTGGATTGTCTGAACTACTTTGTCTTCATTGCCTACATTTGGGACCAATACGCTCTCTAGACTTATTCATCTTGACAGTTTCGGAGCAAACAATGTGCTGCTCCATGTAGATATATTATGTAGGCATATAAACACAGGGGTCTCCCCCATGCCCTATTCATTTGTTGCCATTCAGGGCTGCCTTTCGGCAGGTACTGTCTGAACTTTCTGGTACTTTGAGTATGTGCTGGTGCACTGGCAGGAGACGGAGGTAGGCACAGTATATACAGACCAGACACGGAAGGCGCAGCCTCCTTCTCCTCCCTCCCCTTCACCCACCCACCCCCCGATTGGGAGAAGAGCACTTAGCGGTGAAAAAGGCATAGGGCCAGGAGCCGATGACACCAGGGCATGAAAATACTGACAAATCATTAAAAGTCTCCAAAATTTACAGAAAGTAGAAAAGAATCGCCACCTGCAGTCCCAAAAGCAATGGAATCACAAAACATGTCCCAGACTCAAAAATCCTAACAAACATTCAGCAGTGTTCCTGAAATGAGGATTTCCCATTGAAATAGGAACCAGGTGTTTTTGATTCATTACTAGTTACCATATAGTAGAACCATTCAGGCATCATAAAAAGTGTCACCAAATGGTAACCCCAAGGGAATCCCATGTTACTGCCATGAGGGGAGGGGGTCTGTGTGGGGTTGTTGTGATGTCTTAATACAGTCCTCTTTTATACACTTTCTAGCTAATGTGAATCTTCCAAGATCTGTAGGAACAATTGTTCTTTCTAATGGAAGTTACGGATTTTAAAAAAAAACAAAAAAAACACAACAAGAATAAGGGAACTTCCACACAAAATTTGGCTGCAGTGAAGCTGAAGTTGCAGGAATACTTCAGTGTGTTGCACTCAGTTACCTTTCAGAAAGGCAGGAGACTGAGACATGAAGGTAGAAGTTAAAATAAAAGTTGGAAACAAGGAAATCCAGGATTGAGTTTGCACTTTGTACTAATTCACACTCAGACAGGAACCCTGGTGTTATTTCTGCCCCAGCAGAGGCAACAGAAACTGGGATGTTGTTGCCTTAGGCCGATACTCATTGTTTAGCGGATTAGCATGTCTTTGGCTAGTTGAATTTCTCATGCACGTAGGCTGCTCCGTGCTCCTGGTACTCACCTTTGGTCATCCACAAGTGCTGGAAAGATTGGAGTGAGGCTGCCATGGATCCTCCAGTCCAGACTGCCATTTTTCTCTCTGGGGCAGCCAGAATTTTAATTTGGTACCCTCTGCCATGGAACAAAGCTTCTAGCTCTGAACACATCCTCTCAGGGAAACCAGGAAACATCGTTGAGCCCCCTGATAACACGATGCTACCAATCACAGCTTCCTTGAGCTCATTTGGCACCTTCTTCAGGCTTTGGAAGGCTAAAAGATGAAGTCCTGGGGAAATGTGGTTCAGCAAATGTGGCCTGAAGAGCGGCTCTGGGCAACAGAACCTCTCATTATCCAAGGTGATCCATTTCCCATCAGGGGTTTGAAAATGCACACAATGCTGGCGAGCTTTGTCTTGGAGGTCACCTTCATAGTCCATGGAAATGTAGCAGCACTCTTTCTTAAGCTGCGTAACTGTCTTCTTCTCCAAGGTGCTGAGAAGCTCTGGGTTGTTAGAGCTCTTCAGAAGCAGGTTATGCATGTACTTGGAAAGGAAGCATCCCGCCACATCCAGACGATATGTGGCTTCCGTCCAGGCACGCCCAGCATAGATAGGAGTGGTATGGGACACTCCAGCTCCAGCCTCCACAGACAAGCCAGTGATCCTGCCACAGAAGCATAGAGAGAGAAGCCCTGTGTTAGCCATGTGCATGGCTGGGACACCAAACCCTTCAAAAAGCACTTCTGCCACCTTTTCCCTATTGGTGGTGGGAGATGAAGGAGAGTCACTCATGAGCACTGGGTGCTCCTCAGGGGGCACTCTCAGCCCACAGAAGAAAATATGGCTCCACAGGTTCTCCATGGCTTCCCAGTCAACGATGATGCCATGCTTGAGTGGATGAGTTTTGGTTGCTCCAGCGTTGCCCACTCCAGAGCCAGTGAGATGGCATGGGGACTCCTGCAGCATTCCTGGGCAGCTGGGAGGCAGTGATGTGGTCTTCAGGATAGATCTTGGCTTGTCCTCTCCTGCAAAGCCTGCCCGAGTGAAACCACTACCATTGTCTATCACAACAGCGACTTTCCCCATAGTTTTAACTGCACCATCAAACTGAGATTTACCAAACTTTGACTTTGGAATGAGAGATGGAGTCAGGGGTTAGGCAGGAGAGCAGAAGAAAGGCTGTCTCAGCCTGCAACAAAACAGAAGGAGAATCAACTGTGCATTGGCAGCTTAATGGCAACAGTCATTGTGGTAACGTGGTTACTAAGAGGTTATCTGACTGACTCAAAATATTACGGTCTAGAGCGATGCTTCACCCTTTTAATTTTTTTTCCTGTGCCACCTTACTTCATTACACCACCATTTTTTGTTTTTCTGTGTTTCAAGCAATAAACATATTACTTGGCCTGTAGTAACTGTAAGTAAATAGCATGTATTACCTCTATACAGAAGTCATGTTCCAGCTGAGACTCAAGTGCCGCAGACTCAGGAAATTCCCATAGATCTAAGCTCCCACAGCAATGATAACTTGGCCATGCCATAGTTTCTGCCTTTGAGTTAGAGCTGCAGGACCATTCTTGGTTGTGATGCTCCATAGGCATGATGTGACACAGCAAGATGGGGGTCTGAATACCATCCCATTGCATCAAACATGCTTGTGGAATATTGTAAGACCCAAAAGTAGTACCAGGAAGAATGATGATCCAGACTGCTGCTGTTGGGATGTTAATGGTGTACGCAGCATGGCCTTGATGTTGTGTATGTTCATGGCCGTTTTTAGACAGGACACGCCCACAGAGGTCCACCCATCCCCCACGGACCCGGGCACCATCTGAAGGTGGCATGGGTGGAGGCTTGCTCCCATGCCCCACGCAGCGCCCACCCATGCACCCGCATGGAACAGTCTGGGTTTTTCCTGGTTGCTCTGTGCAAGGGCATGAATGGGTGGTGCGTGGGTGCGGGTGCACACCAACCGCACACCCATCTGCTGCTGTGTGAAGGCCTCCACACACACCAGATGTGCATGGTGGCACACACAGACCTGCCCCCCACGTGGGTCCATCTAAAATCAGCCATGTTAGCACAACTGTTCAGCTCCCTTCCTGTGCTCTTATGGCTTGATAGATTTCTGTTGTTCACTGCCCCGGGCTGCACTGTGGGTAGGAGGGGTGGGATATAAATTTTATATACATCAATAAAAATGAAGAAATGTACCAATCAGAGTGTGCACATATGTGTCTGTCAGTGAGTGAACAAAATGTGCTCTTCTCCCTCCTCACCCTCCCTTGTGGGCATATGGTGTGCAGGGATCCACAGGGTGTGCAGGGACACCTCAGTGGGTGTCGATCCCTGCACCCACCTCACACACAAAGATCTTCTCCCTCCTCACCCTCCCTTTCTCTGGACAATTGTTTTAGAGTGAAGAGCTACCTAAGTCTGTTGTATTACATTTGGAGCTACCTAAGTCTGTTGTATTACATTTGGAGCTACCTAAGTCTGTTGTATTACATTTTACAACAAAAATCGAATGCCCAGGAAAGCTGAAATGGCTACCGACAAAAACAAGTATACTCCTCACATCTGTGGAAGAGCTGAAGATGTTTCAGGTGACATTTAGCTCCTTTGCCAGATTACCTTTGGAGTGGCAGCAGAGCTAGGGAGGGGCCTTTGTGCATGCTCAGGGTCTGGGCACATACACAAAGTCTCCTGCTGCCTCTCGGTCCCTAGCTCCAATGATGACATTTTGCTGTCCTTCCCTTGATCCCCAAAGGTAAGCAGGTACCCAGCGGACAATTTTTACTCATTTACACATGTGGGTACCCGCTGGGCTACTTTTTGTTGGGTACAAAATTGAGTACCCATTTCAGCTTTAATGGCCCACTTCATGGAAGTTCACTAGCCTTGAAAAACACAAGCTGCTTGTTAGTTCCACAGCTGTGCAAACTTGCCATTGATCTGCCTCATTTACTGGAGGATAACCACTGGCTGCATCTTGAGGCTCCAGGAGGGACCACTGACTGCATCTTGTGGCTTCAGGACGGAATGGAAAACATGCTTTTGGATGGAGGAATGTTATTTCCTCAGGGTCAGGGTATACTGAAGATCCCGCCCCCCTCCCCGGCCGCTGCAGCCACATACACACCAAGACTGAGATTTCCACAGTGACCCTCCCTTAACAGGACCCCTCACCTCATGACTTGTACCTACATGTTTACCCCTCTTCCCTGCCAGGATCCTCTTGAAGCTGATTTAGGAAAGGTTTTGAGGTTCCCTGGCATGACTTGGGACTGCGGGGGCTGGAAAAAAGCGACCCAGCCTTCCTGGAAATTCTGGAACCTTCTGTGTTGCATAGGGCTTCTGCTCCTAGGAGTGTATTGTTTCTCTGGTGACCTCATAGGATTCTGGTGTGGGAAGCTTCTGAGCAGGGAAGTTGCTGGAGTCTGTGAGGCCCAACCAAAGTCCCTGTGATGGCCGTCAGATTTGTGTCGCACTTTCACAAGAGCACACACATAAGATGGAAATTGTGGCCAAACCCACTTAGTAACTCCAGTTTCCCTCTCCAAACACCTCCAACAGTTCCAGCTGGGCCTGGTGTAGTTCCCTTGCTGCCCTAAAGTTTTGTTGTGTTGCTGTGCAGCGCTGAGACAAATAGCAAATTCTGTATTTATTAATATTGTTTGTGTTTTGGGATAGTACTCCAGATATCCAAATCAATATTCACATCTAAAACAATATTTGCATATTTGATGGGGTTTTTTTTAAAAAAAAACCCTCAACATTTCCCTATTTTTTCAAGTCACTTTTATTCAGTTATTCAATTATTTGACCGGATATTTGGTTGAATAACCAAATAGCTAAATAAAAATGACCAGAAAAAACAACCAAAAACTCTGAAGCGAATACTCAAATGAAGCAGGTGCAAATAGTGTTTCATACCCGCCTTGACAGACCTGAATCCAAGTGGTTGAGCTCAATGAAGATGGTATTTGCAACTAATATTTGTTCAGCTTGATTGCTGTGCAGTGCTAAGATGTTCCACCAAATGGATGAAGGGTGAATTTATTCATGTATCAATAGCCTTTTTTCCTCTTGTTTCCCATCACCTTTTTCAAGCCTGCCACTTCTGACCATTATCAGCCTGAGTCCTCCACTGAGATTTATTTATTTATTTATAATAAAATTTGTATGCCGCCCCCTCCTGCTAAAAGCATCTCGGGGCGGCTAACAACATATTAAAACAATTTAAAAAACAGCAATCATAGAATTGAAAACACTATTAAAGAACAATATAAAAACAACATACCCCCACCCACCCCCTCTCCCTCAGGAAAAGCACAGCAGAACAGGCAGGTCTTACATTGTCTACGGAAAGAGGGAAGGTCAGTAATCAGACGGACCTCCAACAGGAGGGAGTTCCACAACTGCGGTGTGGCCACAGAGAACGTCCTCTGCAAGGTCGTCACCCAAGAAACCCAGGGGACCTTGAGGAGGGCACCCCCGGCCAACCGCAGGGGCCGACTCAGGTCCCGGACGGTGAAGCGGTCCCGCAGGTAGGTGGGGCCCAGGCCGTTCAGGGCTTTAAAGGTCAACACCAACACCTTGAATTGGGCCCGGAAAACTATAGGCAGCCAGTGCAGAGAGCAAAGCACTGGTGTAATATGCTCGCATCGGCCCATCCCCATTAGGAGACGAGCTGCCGCATTCTGCACCAGCTGAAGCCTCTGAACCAGCAGCAAGGGTAGCCCCACGTAGAGTGCATTACAGTAGTCCAGTCTCGAGGTAATAAAAGCATGGACGATTGTGGCTAGGTCAGAATCCGAGACATACGGCCGAAGCCGATGCACCAGATGTAATTGGCGAAACGTCCCTTTCGTCACAGCCGCCACCTGGGCATCCATGCAGAGCTGCAGGTCCAGGAGCACCCCCAGACTCTGAGCCTGAAATACCAGGGCAATGATAGGAGCCACCACTCCCACGGCCTTCCCCACGGCCATCACCGCTGTCTTGTCGGGATTTAACTTCAGACGTCTCGCCCTCATCCAATCCCCCACAACTGCCAAGCACCGGGTAAGCACCAAGACTGCTGGACCTGAGTCAGATGAAAATGAAAGATAAAGCTGGGTGTCATCAGCATACTGATGACTAGGGGCGGGCCCGGTACCGGTACCGGTACACCGGATTTTACCGGTTACCGGTTTTACAAAAACCGGATTCCCGGATTCAATCCGGTATACCGGTACCGGATTTATTGCATTGGTTTCAATGGGGCGCTGTGTCCCCATTGAAACCAATGCAATCAATTAAAATTAATTCCCTCCCCCTCCCAGGCTGCGCGGGTGGAAGGGGGGACACCCCCCACCCACCCTGCCCAGCCTGGCTTTTTGTTGTAAAAGATAGATGCAACAGAGTGAGACCCCGAGGCGAGCCCCCCCCCCCCACCAGCGGCCGCGGCGTCCCCGCAGCCGCAGGTAAGTATGACCCGATCCCTGGGGGGGGTGGGGGTGTTTAACACCCCCACCCCCCCCAGGGATCACCCCTACAGCGCGCTTGCCGCTTACCTTGGGGAGCTCCGGCGGCGGCGGGCGGCCCGGCGGCTTCAGCGCCGGCTGTGGCTGCCGGCTTCAGGACGTTCTAGGCCTTCCGGTGAAACCCGGAAGTGCACCGGAAGGCCTACAGCGTCCTGACGCCGGCAGCCACAGCCGGCGCTGAAGCCGCCGGGCCGCCCGCCGCCGCCGGAGCTCCCCAAGGTAAGCGGCAAGCGCGCTGTAGGGGTGATCCCTGGGGGGGGTGGGGGTGTTAAACACCCCCACCCCCCCCAGGGATCGGGTCATACTTACCTGCGGCTGCGGGGACGCCGCGGCCGCTGGTGCTGGGGGGGGGGCTCGCCTCGGGGTCTCACTCTGTTGCTGTTCTATCTTTTTTACAACAAAAAGCCAGGCTGGGCAGGGTGGGTGGGGGGTGTCCCCCCTTCCACCCGCGCAGCCTGGACTCGGGGAGGGTTTTTTTTTTTTAAAACAGTTTGGCTGGGGCTTTAATTTTTTTTACATTGCAGCCATTTAAAAATGGCTGCAATGTAAAAAAACCGGAACACTGAAATCCGGTACCGGGCCGGAATACCGGGGCCGAATCCGATAATGCCGGTACGCCCGATACCGGCATTATCGGATACCGGATTGTACCGGTTTCCCGCCCCTACTGATGACACCGTACGCCAAACTCCCTAACAACCTCCGAAGGCTGCGTGTACACGTTGAACAAGAGAGGGGACAAGATAGAACCCTGTGGGACTCCACACATGAGGCCCCGGGGAGAAGATGAAAAATCACCCAGGACCACGCACTGGACTCTCCCAGCCAGGAAGGAGCGGAACCACTCAAGAACGGTCCCGCCAATCCCTGCCTGATCCCACAGCCGAGTCACCAACAACTCATGGTCAACGATATCAAATGCAGCTGAGAGATCTAATAGAATCAACAGGGTTGAATGACCCCGGTCCAACTCACGAGAGAGGTCATCGACCAAGGCCACAAGTGCAGTCTCTGTGCCATATCCAGGGCGAAAACCTAACTGTGAGGAATCGAGAAAGTTAATCTGGCCCAGATGTTCCTGCAACTGTCGAGCCACCACCCGTTCAGTAAACTTCCCTAAAAAGGGAAGGTTAGAGACCGGCCGATAACTAACCAGGATGCCAACATCCAATGATGGTTTCTTGAGCAGGGGCTGCACCAGCGCCTCCTTAAGGCAGTCCAGCACCCTCCCCTCCCCCAGGGAGGCGTTGATAATCCCCGCCAGCAACAGCCGTAATGTCTCCCGGCTGGCCTTGACTAGCCAGGACAGGCATGGGTCTAATTCACAATAAGTGGCTCGAACAGACCCCAGGGCATCCCCCTCATCTGAGGGCAACACATTCTGAAATTCATCCCACAAAACAGGACAAGGCGGGGCTTCTATTGCCTCTGGTTCACCCAGTGCTAAAAGTGTTGCGTCAAAACTGTGGTGGATCTGAGCAATTTTATCTGCAAAAAAGTCCACAAACAAATCACAGCAGGCATTCGATGACTCTAAATCCAGGCGGAGGGAGGCCGGACTGACCAGCCCCCTCACCACCCAGAAAAGCTCCGCCAGGCATGATTTAGCAGACGCAATGAGGGCAACAAAGAAACTTTCTTTGCTGCCTGCACTGCCACGGCATAGGTACATAACCAGACTCTATGACGCAATCGGTCAACTTCAGCACGTGAGTGACGCCACCATCACTCTAACCGCCGCCCTTCCCACTTCATCCACCGCAGCTCCTCCGTGTACCACGGGGACCTGCATTGTTGGCAGTTCAGGAGCAGACGCCTGGGAGGCACCCAGTCAATGGCCTCCACCAACACGGAGTTCCACATGGTCACGAGCTCATCGCGTGAGCAGACATCAAGATCAGAGGATACATCCCCTAGAGCGGTCTGGAACCTTCTAGGTTCCATAAGCCATTGGGGGCAAACCATCCTAATTGGTTCTGCACCCTCCCGGGGGCTGACGTGCGCCAGGATACCTGCCTGGAGGAGATAATGATCCGTCCATGACAAGGGTTCTGCAGACACCTCCCTCACTAATGGATCCCCCACCTCAAGGCTTGCGCAAAACATCATGTCTAGGGTATGTCCCTGAGACAGGCCCACAATTGCCATGGCAGTCATGAATTCACACTCTGCTCCTCCAAGACTGGATATTGAAGTCCCCCAGGACTATCACCGTGGGAGACTGCAAGACCACCGCCGACACCAGCTCAGTCAGTGCGGATAGGGAAGCTGCCATACAGGTGGGTGCCTGGTATATCAGCAGTATCCCTAATCTGTCTCCGGCCAAATCCAACACCAAATGCAGACCCTCTATCCCCATGATGGTTTGCAGAGGAAATCTCCTCACAGACAATGTATCCTTAAAAACAATGACTAAACCACCACCCCCCCGGCCCCCCAGCTGAGGCTGATGCTGCACGGATTACCCAGCCGGGATAAGGTCAGCCAGTATAGGCCCCGACTCATTGTCCAGCCAGGTCTCCGTGATACATGCGAGGTCAGCTGCCTGGTCCAGGATTGTCTCTTGGCCATTTACTGGCCACCAACCTCGCATTCAGCAGCAGTAACCCAAGGCCGGGGGCCCTCTGATCCTGAATCACCTCACCGCTTGCCTGGGGGCTAGTGAGCAGGACAGGAATATAACATCTGTCCCGCCTCACCCACCGCCAGTGGATGAGGTGTGCAGGGATCGAGCCCTCCACACCTTGTTTGGAGGCACCCAAATTTGAGTTCTTTCAGTAGCCTTGGATGAATACCATCAGGCTCTGGTGACTTACTACTGTTTAAATTGTTGATATGCAATAAAACCTCTTCTGGCATGATGCTAATTTCAGATAATTCCTGAGATTCCTCACTAACAAAAATTAGTTCTGGTGTGGGCATCACCCCAACATTCTTTACAGTAAAAACTGATGCAAAGAACTGATTCAGTTTCTCAGCGATGACCTTGTCATCTTTGAGCACCTCCTTTCTTCCCTGATCATCTCTCTAGCAGGTTTCCTGCCTCTGATGTACTGGGGGAAAAATTGCCATTGGATTTGGTATCCTTATCAAGTTGTTCCTCAACTTTTCCTCAAATATTTCCTCAAATTTTCTCTTGGCCTGCCAGGCCTGTCTTATCATGGTTTTACACTTCCTCTGCCAATGTCTGTGTTCTTTCCCATTTACCTCATTTGGAGTACTTTTCCATTTTTGAAGGACAGTTTTTTTGGCTCTGACAGCCTCATTTTATCATTTAGCCATGGAGGTATTTGTTTGGGTCTTTTCATGCTTTTTTTGACTTGTGGTATACATTTAATCTGGGCATCTAAGATAGTTGTTTTCAATAGTTTCTATGCCTCTTGCAGACCTTTGACCCTGATGACTTTCCCTTTTAGTTTTCCGTTAACTTCCTCATCTTTGCATAGTTCCCCTTCCTGAAGTTAAACACCCTTGTGGCAGACTTATTTGGGAATCTCTCGCTTATTAGCATCTTGAATTTAATTACACTTCGATCACTATTAGTATATGGCTCTGCTACTGTTACCCTTCCACTAGGTCCTCTGCTCCAGTTAGGAAAAGTTCTAAAATAGCTTCTCCTCTTGTGAGTTCCAAGACAAGCTGTTCCAGGAAGAGTCATTTATGGTGTCTAGGAGCTTATAGTGACAATATCTACATTATCACTGTTCCCAGTGACATAGGGTGTCTTCAGACGCTACGAGATCACGCTCAACCACACTGAACCATGCTCAACCCCCCCATGGGGCCAGGCCAAAGGGCCCTGAACGTCTGTTCGGCGCGCGCCAGATGTTCATCACGCTCAATACCCACATGAGGTCAGTTTCAACCACGCTTCCCGGGCTAGCCGGGGGAAGGTCCCGGGAAGCGTGGTCAAACGGACCCCCACCGGGAACCAAGGAAAAGTAACGTCTGGACGCCAATCCCCGGGCGGAACCAAAGGAAACGAGCCCCAGCCGGGGAC
>QEPC01011877.1:982965-994752 GCA_003113815.1 Sphenodon punctatus
GCGGGTCCGCTGTGTGTGCCGGCTGTCAGCCTGTTCTCGCTCTTCCCCCCTCCCTTCCCGTTTCCCTTGTGTGGGCGTTCCCTTGTGTGCCTTGTGGCTTCGTTTGCCCTCAGGCGGCCATGTCTGTGTCCCGCCCCTGCCCGGTGCCTTGTGGGAGTTTTGCGCCCGGCGGGGGTTCGGCTGCACGTCTGTTGTGCTGCCGCGGCCCGCGATGGTGCGGCCCGGTTCCGGCCCGTGGTCCCATTCCCGGCACGTCTGTTTGGGTCGTTTTTTCCACCCCCGCGCGTAGTTGCGCTGCTCACCCCCCCTGGTGGTTCACTGTGGTGAACCGGCCGCCCGTAACGTCTGAAATCACCCATATTTTGTCCACTGGATGCAAGTCTCCAGCTTCGTGCCTGAGAAATGAAATTTTCAAAAGTCTAGTTCTTTCCTTTGAAGTCAGTGGGAGCTTTGCCACTGACTTCAATGAGACCAGAGTTAGACCCGTGCGGAGACCTTTTCAAAATTTCTCAGTGCCTGCACCATAAAACTGTTGCTACTCTTCAGAGGGCCACTTTCACCTCAGATTCATAGGGAGATGGTGCAGATGGCAATTTGCTAGCAGACAGAAAAGAGGTTCCTACCAAGAGTTTCAGATAAAAGTCAGGGTTAAATAGTCCAACATCTCTTTGGTAACCTTTTTGTGAGTTGCAATAAAGGGACACAAGGGGACCAAAACCCCAACTCTCTTGATATCACACGTACTCAGATAAATACACAGATACCGCACATTCTATCTCTGGCTAATTTCCAGCTAGCTATTGCAGTGAGGTGTCAGCATTTTTCCTGGCCCCAGTTCCCCCTTCACAAAAGGTTCTATGTATTCCTTGCTGTGGGAAGGATCTTTCTCTAGATTAGCATTCCAAAAATAGCCTATGGAGTTTTGATCCAGAAGCAATTGACCCCCTACCTGTCCACTTCAGCAGGAAAGCCAAGAATGTTATCATCCTTGACTCGCTGATAACTGGGTGAAGGCTCCATTCTCTTCTCTGTGTAAGGGAGGCCTATCATTAAATCCAGAGGCTGCAGGATTGGGGGCAATTACTGACATGTAGGTGGTGTAACAACCTCATATTTTTTTGTTCTCCCTACACGCGCACACACACACACTAAGCGCAAGCAGCCATTTGTGATGCTCAAGTTGGTTTATTCCCTCCCCTTGCCCTGGGGGTCCTTCTTTCCAGCCCCCACTCTTGCTTTCTGGACTGATCACAGGCTGGGTTGTCCATTCCCACCACTAGGGTGTATGGTGTACCAGAACTTTGCCCCATTCTTGGAGCCTGGGGAGTCCCCGTCTGCTGGCACTTCAGTTTCCACCAGAAAAAACAAGGTAAAGAGTTTCATCTGTTTTTTTCCATCTCCAGCTCCCTGTTGTGCTGAGGGGACCGGTGACACTGTACCGGGACTATCTCCTCGGTAGCTCCCCGGCTCTGGCCTGCCGTAGATGTTAGCCTTGCTTCCAGAAGGGACAGCAAACAAGGGGAGGGTCTTTGAACTAGGAGACGACTTCCCAAGGGGAGGCAGCAGCACTACCTTGACCTGACAAAAGAATGAGACAGAGACCTTTCTGTTAACTTGTGGCTTATACGTATCCTTCCCTGAAACTTGAGAGCTCCCCATCCAATTCTGCAGCAGACACTGTTGTCTAAGGCTGCCGTCCTGAAACAACTTTGAGCTCCTAAGTCCCATTGGCTTCAAAAGATTTCAGGATTGCACCTTGTGTGATGGAGAGGTCAGATAAGCTGCTAACAATGCAACTGAGAAAGTTCCCACTAAATGAGACCTGGTACAAGGCTTTCAGCTCTCTTTCTGAAAGTACAGGAACCTCAAGGTGCGATCTTCCCATTGGGTGATGGGAAACCCCACAGTTCTGCAAAGCCCACAATTCGTATCTGAGGGAGTTGGGTGACAGTCATTAGGGATCTAAAGTTATTTATTGCATTTCATGTGGCCCTTTTCTAGTGCTGAGTGAGCAACAACAGCAGGCTCTCTAACAGGGGTATATTAATTAGACAGTGATTATTAATGAAAAAAGAAATGCTGTATATTAATAATATATGAAAGAGCTCATTACCAACATCCCTGGGCAATATACCACTTGGGGAACAGTATTGGCTCTGAAGATAAAGTACTGTCATTTATTATTAAGTTTGTACAACATTTAATTCATTTGGCCTAGCCTAGTTGTGGCCTTTACCTGTTACTGTCACATCAGTGTTTATGGCTAAAGGTTGATATTTATTATATTATTATTTATTATCATCCCTATTTTAGCAAAAGCTAGAGCACATCAAACATTTGCAAATGGAGTCATGATCCCATTGATATTTTCTATAATTTTGTATAACTTTGTGGTGCCTGGAATTATATGTAAGTCTCAAAATGGGGTCACACAGATCAGGTTTTGCGAACCAGCAAGCTAGATATTAGATAAGGTCCGTTCTCCAGACCTGTTTTTTGTTTTCCCTGGTACAAGTTGCGTCACCGAACATAGTGCTACAGTAATAGGAGTATGACTCGTGTCTCTATGGAGCAATTGTGCAATGTGGCCCATGCCAGGGTAGAGCACGTACACAGCATGTGTAGAATGAGGGTGTGTGGCTGTGGGGAGATGTGGGGAACTGTCAGTAACTGGGCTGAGTTCTCAGTTGACACTTACAGTTGATTTGTCCCTTTTCAGATAGATGATTAATTTCCCTTTCTCCTTTTCCTTCTCCTGATCGGGGAACTTTTCCTTCTTCTCTTGCTTTGGCTTTTTGATTTTCATTCGGGAGGTGTTATTTCCCATCTTCAAGGTAGTGGCCCCTCCTCCTCGGGATGCAGTCAAATTTATCTGCCCCTAGCAAGCCAGCTGGTATTGTGCCTCATGAGCAAGCTGTCCCAGCAGAAGGCACTATTGTGATGTCACCATGAGAGCATAATTAATAGATGAGGTGTTGCTGAGGCTGCTTAACCCATGGGATCTTATAGCATATAACCCTGGGAGTCTCCAAGCAAACAGGAAACTACAGTGGTGTGGAAGTTGCATTAATGGAAACAGTAAAATCTAAATTCTACTGCCCTCACTCACACTGAGTAGTATCAGATATGGGGCATATATGCATACAGGGATCATCTTTGTCTGAAATGCAGCTATCAGCACTGGCTAAGATCATACCGCATTCACACCTGACAGCGGTGCTGTGGCAGTGCTCCCATGAGGCAAAGAAATGGTGGGGGGAAAGAGGTAGAATCTGGAAGTACCACTGGTGTGAACAAGGTTCTGCTGCAACTTTACTCGTGAATGACAGGGCTCAAAATCCAGCCCCGTCATTCACGAGTTAAGTCACATCAGAACCCTGTTCACACCGGGGGTACTTCTGGCATCTGCCCCCTCCCCCCCCCCGCCATGTCTTTGCCTCACGGGAGTCGCCACTACCATGCCACCATCAGGTGTGATTGCAGTAGTACTCTAGTGACTGAGTGTGAAGAGACCTCCTGGGAGGAATTCTTAGCAGGCCAAGTTTCATTTGTCTTAGCTGACCAGGACCCCAAATTTATATCCGTACATGTGCAGAAGCTGCCATAGGATGTTCAACAAGAGCGAAGAACCCATCCTCACAGAGTAATGATCTAGTGTGTACTACACATGTGGTGGAAGAGTGTTGAGAATGGGAGTCTCGATTTGGTTGTTGTGTTGGTCCTAAAAGTAATATTGGATAAAAGATGTTATCTGAACTACTCATCTCCATCTGTTGAGAATGGGGCAGATGCAAGCAAGATGTGGAGTCTTCTTTTTAGGGACATGTCAAGATGACCAGCACAGCCTGTGAGGGGACAACCTATGCCATAAAGAATGTCTCCTGTAATGCTGAGTTGAACAATTGGAAGTCTTCTGCACCTGCCCAGTCAGGACCTGGCCACTCCTTGGAATGAGGGATGGGGTTGTAGGGTATGGATGAAATGACTCTCCGTTGCAACTACTGTATCCGAGGAATTCACCCACTTGAATTCGTATCTGATGAAGTGGATATTTGGTGCCTCTTTACTGAATTGCCACTTTGGATATTTTGGTTATTTCTGTCATTTCGATGTGTTGGTCACTTGGTTTTGGTGCTGTTGCACATGTGCAATAACCTAAATGAAATAACCAAAATGCCAGAATAACCAGATTGAAATAATCAAAATAAAGTATCTGAACCAGGATAACCAAATAAGTGGATAAATGCTGTAGTCTCTTGTGCTGAGGGGTTTAAGGGTTGCTGCAGTACACACGTAATGAGTGATGTAGACACTCCACATTCCGGATTGGGTCACTAGGCTTTTATTGCTTAGGGACTGGAAGAGGACAGTAGATCCAAATCTGTCCCTGTCCAGGAGAATCAGCAACACAGACCCTTCCAGCTAGTCAAGATGATTCTAAAACACTGAACAAACGAAGAGTCTTTTATACAGCCCAGGATAGCTGCGGGCAATGGGAAAGGTGAACAAAGGAGGAGATGTTGAGTCAAGAATATTAATTCGATCTCAACTCCTTGGGCGGTCTGAAAGGCTCGCCATCTCAAGCCAGGGAGGTGTCCATGGCCACTGTTAGGGAGCCACCCTTTTAGGTGTGTAAAGGCTGATATATCCTTACGAGGCCTTTTTGCTGGTTTTAACCATTTATGGAGCTGCAGGTCCAGGCTGCCCTGGACATGCCAGGGCATGTCAGAACATGCAAACATGCATCATTTGGCTATTCGGAGGATTCTCTGAAAATGCAAATAATGTCCACTAATGCAAAATCTACTACTTGTTTCAGCTCTAGGGCAGGGTCTGGCTCCATTGCTGAGGCCCTGGATGGGTGGGAGGGTCACTTACAAGTGAGTGCCCACACATACACACAAGGGGAAGCTTGGGAGGTAGGTCTCTTTGTGCTATTACATTTACATCATTTACATCATATATATTTACATCATTTACATCATTGCAATTGTGCTTTTACACTTCCTCCCCCCCACCCCCCGAAATTCTGGGTGGAGTTTTTCCTAGCTTTTACGAGGATAAACCAGATCATGGATATGGGATGCGTTGAACTGTAGAGTTGGTTTGGGTCCTAAGATGCTGTAAATAAAGCTGTAGACTATTAGAACCAATTATGGTGTAGTGTCTTCCTTCCACCTCGCAGTGGCAGTGACCCAAATCATTTCCCATGCCTTGAAGGTCAACCATCCAATACTGTCCCAGTTGCAGTAGGAACAATCCCAGCTGCAAGAGCCCCAGTGAACCCAATTGAACGTGTAAGTGATTTGAGGATCGTGGATGCTATTTCTAAATAGGAGCTCTTGTGTGGCTGCAGGCAGAGAGTGACCCTTTGTTTGCTACCTGAGACTCCGATCTTTTGGTTTTGATCTCAGCTGGTTGGTGGGAGAACAATGTGATGAAGCAGACATGTGTTGCTTCAGGTGAGAAACAGACCTGAGGAACAGATGGAACTCTTCAGAGAGAGAGAGAGAGCGCGCTCCTGATTTGATGTGAAAGCTCTCAGCAGTTTAAAATAAAACAAAGGAAGAGAAAGAGAAAAAAAGAGAATACATAAAGCTGGATTCCTGGTTTCTGTTGAGGGGGAATCAGTCTGGTTTCCCCTTTAGCAGTCACCATTAAGTGTGGGTGTAGTTGATGTTACTAAGATGATAAGCTCAATTGTAGGCAGTTAGGCACAGTTATAGACAACCTCACTTCAGTATAACACCAATCCTTCCCCTATCCCCCTGCACACCATTTGAGAGTGCAAAACTGCCCCATGGTCACTCCTGCTCACCAACTGTGGCTGCAGAAAAGCTTCCACCACACTAGCAGCTATCCACAAACCACTAATGCTGGAGGAGCCCCAGTGATCCCCATTGAAAGTATAAGTGATTTGAAGATCATGGATGCTGTTTCTAAATAGGAGCTCTTCCATGGCATCCCATCAGTTCTCCCCTCTTCTTTGAGGCCAACAGGCTGGTTAAGAAGTCTGAGAAGTAAGAGAGTACAAGGAAATACACTGATCTTTCAAATAGGTCTCAGGGTCAGAATGCACCCTCACTAACCGTGTACCAGTTTCAGTCAACTGAGTAACCACACAGGAACAGGAAAGGCCTGTTAGGTTAGGACACATCCATCACTTTGGCCACAGTGCATTTTTCAAATTATTATCTAGGGGAAGATGGCCCCAGGGACTGTAATGCACCACTTTGCTTGGGAGATCATTCACATTCACACACAGTCAAGATAACTTCCCTGATATTTAACCTAAATTTCCCTTGTCTGAATTTCTTTCCATTACTTCTGGTATGCCCCTACATACAACCCATAACAGTTTCTCCTCATTAGGAAATATGCGTATACATTTAAGAATGGAGACTTTATGCAGAGGTCCATTATTGTGCCCTGCTTCTCAGTCTCACTCTGCAGAAAGCCGTCATGGTGTGTTGAATTCGTTAGTGGCTTGGGAGTAAGGAGAGTTGAATTCTGACCCCATTCTGCCACTGACTAATGTTGCGGATTTGAATAGGTCGTTTAACCTCTTTGTGCCTCAGTTCCACCTCTGTCACAGATGTGTTGTGAGAATTAATGCTAATGAAACACAGCACAAGTTTAATTACTATTGGGTCCCTAGCTCTCTCTTAGCTTCTTCATTTCGCAGTTCTTCTCACAGACCTTTAACCATTTCAGCTTCTCCAGTTTTCACCTCATCTAAGTGAATCTATCAGGTCTTCCATCCATCCTTGCCAACTTGTATGTGAACTGCCTTGCAGTTGTTGGATGCTTATCTTAGATCTCCAGATAAGGAGATCTGTCAAAAAGATTCTAGGATCCAGGAATAACCAAGCCAGATTTTAAAAATGAATTAAAAGCTTTACGGATGCATAAGATAAATCAATACAGTTGAATAAATTAAGGCTACAATGAGTATATTAAGATACATTGTTAAATCACTATAAGTTATAAAGAATATGATGGGAAACAATTGTAAAATTTGGAAAAGACTAAGGATGATGAAAAATAGAGAAAAGAGAATAATGGTTATACAAAGAAGGAAATCAGGAAGCTGTGGAACTGGAAGAAAGAATACAAAATCCCATTAAACTGCCACTGGAGTTAAGAGGTGCTCCCAGCAGACCAGGTTGAAGAGTTCCTTAATTCTAACCAACACCTAAATCCAAAGTAAGCGAAGACTTGTTTTAACCGAGTCCAAGCAAGAAAACCAACAGAATGGCCTGCTGTTTGTTCCCCTCTTTCATCACCATTTTTGGGACTCAATATTTATTTTAATTTATCAAAATTGTTACTAATGTGGCTGGGGTTCTCTTCCATAACGTAGAATTTTAATCTGTCATTCCATCTCTTACAATAATTGTGCCCACCCAGTGTAGCTAGCCTTGAGAGATGCTGGGGTATGTTGTTCTGTACCCCATATTACGCTTTCTGGGGGAACTCAGGGGCACTCTCTTACCCACAAGATTTCTAAGTCCACCCAGTGGAATGGTGTGTGGAATCAGGAACTGAGATGCCTGAACAAGTAAATCCCAGCTGCTTCAGTGCCTTCTGGCTTCTCAAACCTCCTCTTATTGTTTCACAGTCATTAACAAGAAATTAAGACTAATCAAATCCTAAAAGCAGGCTAGACATGGCCAGAGGCAGCTGCTCTCTTCTCTTGCAGCATAGCCTCTGGGGAATCATATTGCCAAGTGGGGTAGAAAGCATGTTTCATCTCTCAGATAAATGGAATTTTAAAAGCAGGAGAATGTGGAAGAAATGGGCAATTAGCATATTTATAAGAATGAACCAAGTGGGAGGGAAGCTTCTGCATCCAAAGCTGATGTATGCAACACCTAGGATTTTGCTCATCTGCCAAGTATTTGTCCACAATTAGTCACCTGTTTCTTCCTCCGCATCTCTCAGCTTCTGAAAGGATGTGCAACATTATCATTGTTCAGACTGGCAGTCAGGCCCACACTCAGCATAGTCAGCGTAGTCAGCACCCTGTAGAATTTCACTGTGTAGATGTTTATCCCTGTCACTCTGTTGGTGCTTACATCTGGCTTGCGCAAGTGAATCTAGCGTCCCCTACCTAACTTTAATGATGAGTCTCTTTTTTGAGCTTAAATGTTTGCTGCTGCTATGTGCTTTCAGCTTCTCCTGTCCTATGCAGAATTGCAGCTCGCACTGGTACTCATCTGCGTCTCATGATTACAAATAACTTAAGCTCCATTGCACAGCTCAGTGGGAGATGCCAGTCAGTGGCTTTGACAATTATAGCTCAGTCTGGAAAAGCAGGCTAAAGCCAGGGAACCATCAGTTTATCCATTTGCAGCTTAAAGGGAATCCAGCCCACACATGTAGATCCATAGGTGAGTGTTGCTGACTAGTGAGAAGTAGTTTGAAAGGCGAGATGTCTCCATGGCCACTTATATTTGGGCTGTAGCTGATACTACATGTAGCTGTTTCAGGTTTATTCTTTAGGGCATTTTCATGCCTTTCTGCTAAATAGATTCTTTGTCTCTTCAGGATGATGCCAGAGAGGGATCTGAGGGTGTCACCCAGATGATTCTCCTAATATGAGGACAGCGTGTTTTACTTGACTGTCCCCGTGTTAATGGTGCTTGCCATGAGGTTTTAACCACCATGCCCCATAGAGCCACCCAGCTTGACTTACCTTCCTTAGCAATAAGACTGATGTTGGGTGCTCTTTTTGTTTTTCGATGGGCTATTGGCTGGTTTCGTTCTTTCTGAGTTCCCTTTAATGAACTGTGTCATATTTCACTGTAGTTTTAATTTTTATGTACTGCTGCTGTTTTTACCTTCTTGGCTTTAACCTTGTGTTTAGCACAACATGGCCAGGCTGCAGCTGTGTCATAAACCTCCACTTCCCGGTTCTGGTTTCTTCCCCAGCAGGAAATGCAGCAAAGCCAGCTGAGTAACAAAGAAGGACCATGGCCAAGAGCTTATGAGAGTGGCCTGTTCCTTGCTGGACATTCTGGAGATTTGTGTCCCACTAATTGGGAACATGGGAATTGTCAATACTGGATCAGACCAGTAATCCCTTTAGATGGGTACCTATCTTCACCAGCAGCTAGTACGTGATGCTGGAGCGGAAGGTGTAAGCTGCAATGATGCACTTACTAGGGCAATTCTGAACCATGAGAGGTTCAGAATTTCTTCCTATGCCAGCTTTCAATTTGCCTCTCGCCCAGTCTGCACTATCTAATTCTCTTGCGTGGTTGCATGCAGCTTAATGCTCCTTCCTTCCCTGAGATTTTGACCTAAAACTGTGTTTGAGTCAGTGTGAGTTGTCAGTGCCCAGCACCTCTCAGAATCAAGCCCACCATCCAAAAAATACAATATTAGCAGCAGCTGCTTGAAGCCGGATTTTGTTTCAGTAGAACTTAATACCAGTCTGACTGTCTTTAGCATCAGGCTTCCTGGATGGCCTATACCAGCCTTGATAAAGAGACTGCAAGCTGACCCAGTTGCAAAAAGATTGTGTCTACATGGATTTTTAGGCTGGATAATTGATACCACAATTTCATAGTCAGAGCAAGCCTAATCGACTTGTTCTCACAGTGGGTGTTGCATCTGAGTGGACACAGTATCCTATTATACACATTGTCTCCATAATTGATTTGCAGTGCAGCAAAGAGAAAGGAAGCCTCACTGTGCTGTGCTGTTATCTCTGCCCTGCTTTAAATAGCAGAAGCTGCTGTCGTCTTCGCTTGTTTTGTTCCCATCAAATGGAAAGATTTACAAGGACCCTTCACTTGCAGGGACTCTTGTAAACTGAGTGTGTGGGGCCATCCAAGCAGATAAGTGCAGGTTAATGCTGCACAGGTGCAGTATTTGGGTGGATGTGCCCATACTCAGAGCACAGAGTAAAGTCCTTTGAGGTCAACATCACCTCTTCAGGTGGAGGAGGATCCCATCTGATCATTAGCTTGTGTAGAAAGTGACATCTGTAGCTTTCCCTTTCTAGCTAGAGCAAAAGCAGGTGGTTTTCAAAAGTGCCTAAGGGATTTATTTATTTATTATCAAATTTAGTACCCCGCCCCAACATCCGTAGGCAGCCTGGGGTGGCTTACAAGAATAAAAACATATATAAACAACAACGAAAACAGCAAGATAAAACAGTAAGTAAAAGGGGAGCATCTCCTCCTCCATAAATAAAACACCCCACCCCATCCCCCTAAACAACCCAACCTCCCCTCTCACCGAAGGCCTGACGGAACAGCCAGGTCTTACATTGGTGCTGAGACGAATGAAGATCTGTGGCCACCCTGTCCTCCACCAGAAGGGAATTCCACAGCTATGGATCGGCCACCAAGTGCACCCTCGATTTAGGAGCACAAGTCTCATTGGCTTGCCACAAGGTTTATGCTCCTTGATCGCTTAGGCCAGTGTTCCCCAAATTGTGACAACCTAGTGCCCCAGGGCTGGGTCTTGGAGTGTGGGTAGGAAGGGAATACGGTGCTTCCACTCCCTGCTAATAAACTAATAGAATACCCTGTCTATAGGGGTGTGCAATTCATTTAAGTAAAATTAGTAAGTAGAACAAATTTTTCTACATTCATTTTAGCTACTAATTTAACTAAAACAAATGTATATTTTTAAAAAATTGTTTTAAAAATACATTTTCAGGGGGTCATCTGGGCATGCGCGAGTGAGCAGACGTGCGTGGCTGAGCTCCCACCCGACCCAAAGTAAAAAGAAGGAAAAAAACAGTAAATGCCTCAACAAAAGTAAGAAAAAAATAGTCACAAAAGAAAAGGGAATGAACCAGAACAAAAAAAAACAAATCAGAAAGCATAAGTGAAATTCTGGGCTCCCGCGGCGAAGCACGCGAAGGGAAGAGGCCCCCATTAACAAAATGGCATCAGATAAGCAAGACAGTACGAGGGACCCGGCCACAACACAGCAAGTAATAGAACTATTTAAATCAATCAAAGAAGACTTAGGGATAAACAAAGAGGGGATTACAGCAATCAAGGCTGGCCTGGGAGAGCTAAAATCGCAGATGGAAGGAATAACAAAGAGAATTGAAGAGGTGGAAACCAGAGTAAGCGAGCAAGAAGACAGGGAGAACAACAACGAAGAAAGGGTGACCCGCACAGAAGCTGAAGTAAAGACATTACATGAGAAACTGGAGGATTTGGAAAACCGCACCAGGAGAAATAATTTAAGAATCATGGGGGTACCTGAAGGATCAGAAGCAGTGGGAGTGGATGACCTAGTGCAGTGAGTTATGCAAGAAATATTTCCTGAAAAACAGAAACTACACGAGCTGGAGCTAGAAAGAGCCCTTCGCCCCAAACCTAAAGACCAGGATCCCCCAAGAGCACTGATTGTAAAATTTCTTAGATTTCAAGCTAAAGAAAACATATTGAGAGCAGCCAGAAACACTAAAGATTTGAACTTCCAAGGACAAAAGATAACAATCTTCCCAGATCTAGCCTTTGAGACAGTACAGAAAAGGAAAGCTTGGAGAAAATATCTAGACATCTTCCAAAAAAAGGGAATAAAAGCACAAGTTTTCTTCCCCGCAAAGTTCTCATTCATCTACAAAGATAGAAGAAGATATTTCACAGAGCAAGAAGACTTGCAGAGATTTATAGAAAAAAACTTTAAAGAAAATAACTGAGAAGCAAGATACTGGACTAATTAATATTTGGTGACTATATAAATATATAAGAAGAGAGGTATAAGAATAAGGAAAATGTTAAAATAGGGTTGGGAGGGAGTGGGGAGCCTACA
>QEPC01011877.1:1004369-1059421 GCA_003113815.1 Sphenodon punctatus
TTATGCCTGCCTCAGAGCCGCCCCCTATGCCTCCCTCAAAGCCACTACCGATTGGTCCTGTAAAGCTGGAAGCATACAGTAATTGGCCAGTGAATGTGTCTGTCTGTCTTTTGGGTTGCTCCCCATCCTCCCTCCTACAGCCTCCCTCCCCCTGCCATGCCAGGTGTCTGCCTCTGACTGGCACTGCATGTGCTGCTATTTATCTGAATAATGGTCTTCAAGGGGACAACTTCAATTGCTTATAAAATTGGGTCCCTTTATCAAATTGTCCTGTAGATTGGCAGAGATGACAGGGAAGGTATATGATACATTCCTGCCAAATGTCTTGTAAACAGGATGGAATATAAACATATTATAGCTGGAAATATATTTTCAATGTCTTATACCATCAGGACCTTTTGTCCAATCTTTCTGAAAATTGCCAGGAGTGTTAAGCTTGTGAAAGGACATAATAGTCACAGGTTTCATGTAAATTGGATGGAAGATAAAGATGTTGTAGCCATGAATATGTTTAGAGCTTTTCTTAAAATCACAACATTCAATTGCTTTTGAAATCGGTTCCCTTTATCTAATCGTTTTGAAAATTGGTATAGATAATGCCCTCTGTTGGGGGTACAACCTCCCCACGTTTCATCAGAATTGAATAAGAAACAAAAAAGATATAGCTGGTAATATGTTTTTCAGTTTTTTCCCTTCGTTTCAAAAACAAAATGTTGTTTTCATTTCTATTTTCCTTATTATTATTTGTCGTTTTCGTTATTGCAATAATGATAATGAAAATGACAATTTTCATTATCGTTATTGTAATAACAAAAATGACATGCACACCCTTATATTTAGTTCCGCCTCCCTGCCACTAAGCAGGACTGACTGTACTTACATTATTCCTCAGAGATTACTCTCTATCCTATTTTAAAGGCCTCCAGTGATGGGGACTTCCACAACCAATCTCCAGGGTTAGGGGGAATGACTGTAATGTCCTTGTGATAGCTATGGTGTTCTTGCTGCCAGTTTGTGCGTTATATTCCCACCCCATCTCCCACCCCCACAGATAACTGAAGCTGCTCAGGTTGTGGATCGCCTGCACAGTGTCCTGCAAGATATGTAGAGGTTGAGAGTGGTCCATTGGAAACTAGTGGTTTAAAAGTGCAAGAAGTCCAAACCAGACAGCTGAGGGATAATCTGCACTCCATGAAAGACTCTTCTGAATCCCTAATCATGGTATACTGGATCTCACAAAAGAGAGAGAGAGAGCATCAAGTACTGGCTGCCCTGCCCGCTGCAGCCAACTAAACAGCAAAGGAATCTAATGTTTGCTAAAAGGCTTCAATAAAGGCTTCCACCCTATCTAGCTGCCTGTTGTGTCTAGTGCAGGGCTTCCCAAACTGTTGATTAGGACCCTGAGTGGGGCCATGCCATCTGTGGATGGAGCCACAGGCCCGATTGATGTTTAAGACATTTTACATGTCTCTGTTGCTCTCTGGGATCACAAGATTATTTTTAAGTCTCAAAATGCAGTCTCACGGGCAACAATTTTGGGAACTGTTGACCTAATACCTAGGAACTCTGAAGTGCTGGGGCCAACAGTCCTACTCTGAGCAGCATTGGCTCATCCTTCTCTGATTACCGATGTCCTCTCTCTGTCCCATGTTCTCCCTAGGTGTTTGTGTGGAAGCTGACAGCCACTGGATGGTCCAGATTAACAGACTACAGCAGCTGATTGACAAACTGGAATGCAAGGTGAGGCAGCAGGTTCATGGAGTAATGGAGTGAGAAGCGATTCACTTCAACCCTTATCCACCACCACCACCACCCTGCTTTTCTGTTGCTGCCTTCGCCAGTGGATCTCGGTCTCAGTTGGCATAATTCCCTGTTATCCCAGTTCTGGATCTCTGCTGACTCATCTCAATCCTGACCTGAGCACCTTGTGATATTTTATTTCACGGATTCCCACACACATCACTCAACCTGGGCCTGCAGCTGGGTCTGTTATTTCCGACCTGGGCATCTTTCCCACTGCTAGGTGGATAAGCCCTAGCTCTCTCCCATTCCACCTTCTGTTAAACCAGCCACATTCTTTTGAGCAGACGCCTCTGCTCTATATTCCTTGGTTCTGACTTGGCTATAACTTTTATTATTTTTACTTCCTTGATTTTTACCCTTGTGTTTGGTGCAATATGTTCCTGATTGCCACTGCTCCACATAGCCCCACCTACCTGCCTATCTTTTTATAATGATTTTAACTTTATTATCTTATTGATTTTTACCTTTCACTTGGCACACTCTGGCCTTGTTGCTGCTGTGCCATACATTTCCAACTACCTACAGATGCTCTGTTCCTCCAGATTTGTCAGGTTCTAGGCTGGCTTTAGGATGTTTGTTAATGTCCTATTGGGACTAAGCTTGTTTCCCATCTGATCAAATCTTCTCCTTAATAATGAGTTTGCTTGTCTGTTTATACAGAGTCCAAGATTGGAGCCACTAAAAGAAGAAACTGTTTGCAAAGGAAAAGATTCAGTAAGTTCTGTTTCTGCTGATTTCTGATTGTTTGCTAACAGTAACACCCAGAAATCAGTCTCTGTGTGTGTTTTAGACAAGTGCCTCCCCATGTATCATGCATGTTATAGGGCTGCATAGGGCACCAATTTAGCCCTGCAACATGCATGATGGTTGGGGAGACACTTGTCTAAAAACAGCCTTTCTGGCTGTTTTTTAAACTGGATGCACCCATGCAAGTCAACCCATCTCCCACCCACCCGAAGGTGGCATGGGTGGGTGCCTGCTCCTGTAACCCACGCACCATCCACTCATGCCCACACACACAGCATCTGGGAAAAATCAAGGATGCTCCGTGCAGGGGCATGAGCAGGCAGTGCATGGGTAGAGGCGCACAACCATCCCATCTGATTCCCCCCCACCCACTCACCAGAAGTGTGTGTGCACTTCATGCAGTGCATATGAACCTGCCCCCCAGCCATGCCTGTTTAAAAACAGCCTCTCACTCACTTTCTCTCTATCTGCACTGGCACACAGCTACACACACATCCTCAAATGCATGCAGACATGTTGAGTTCTCTTCACCATGGACAGCATTTGGATTAATTATCCTGTGATCTCAGACCTCAGGATAGTGAGAAGACTGGGGTAAAATTTCCATTCACAAGAATAGTGAATAGGAGTAAAATGGGGTTCCATCCAAGTGCTCCCATTTAGACAAGTCCAAATTGTGTCTGTGGACAAATAACCCTCCCAGACTACACTTCTGCTCTTAGAGATGCAATTGTGACTCCCATAGTTCAGCATGCGCTGGGTTTACAAATGCATACGCCACGGTAAATCCTGGTTAGAAGATCCCTTCATTGGGATATCCACTAGGGGAAGGGGGCACTGCGTCAAAGCAACCACAGGCTTTCTTGTACCAGTGGGAGGGTGGAGAGAAGAAATGAGGCAGCAGTGCTGACCAGCGAGAGGGTCAAATGAGGCAGTGCTGACCAGCAAGAGGGTAAAATGAGGCAGTGCTGACCAGTAGGGGAGGCAGCCGGTCAGTCCCATAGTATCGCAGCCCCGCAAGACTTTGGATGCTGGTCAGGTAGGGGAGGCAGCCTTGATTTATGAATTGCATCCTGTAGGTGTGCTTAGTGTTGGTCACTGATGCACTGTGTAGGCCAAGAGGGCCTGGGCTAATGATCCATTATACAGAACAGCAAATAGGACACTGCATTTGTTCTACACTGGATTCAGTCAACTCCTTGAGCAGAAGAACTGGCGCTACCAATGAGACTCCATGTTTGACTCTAGCATGGTATGTCAGCCTTGTCCTTAGGCCAGGCCTGATAAGAGGAAAAAAACTGAGGTACAATTGACCTGGCCCCTGAGAACTACAAAAACTATGAAAAATTTCTTTCTTGATATACATTAAAATATGATGAGTAAAATAACAATTGCAAGCAACCTATGTGTAAATAAAGTAGCAGTATGGTCTCCAGAAATTGATTTCAAAACGTATGAAGGGGAGATAGGGTGCCCCATAGCTGCCAGCATGTACCAGGACCCCAAATGTCTCCCAGCAGGCCTTCCTTAGGGTCTAACCCCCAATTATCTCTCCTCTCTCCCTGCAGCACATCCTGGTGGCACAGAGACAGATCTCAGTGACAGAAAGTGGCATGGAGGCATTCCGCCAGGCCCTCAAATCCTACACAGAGTTTGCAGCCGGAGAAAGCAGCTGCCTACAGTGAGTCCCCTCCCCTGAGCAACAGTTTCATGCTTTGCCTTGATGAAATATGACGAACGCCACTGCTCAGCTTCTGTCTTGCCTCCTGTCAGAAATGTAGAAACTATAACTCGTTCCTGCAGCAGTCGGTGCTCTTATTTATAGCTCGCAGCACTTGTGCAGCACTTTGCCTGATCAAACTGCCAAGCAGACACAAACTAACTCCTCTTCACAACAGCCCCAGGAGGTAGATAAATACCCTGATCTAGAGACAGTCTGATCAGAATAACAGTTCTCCCTTTCCACCAATAGGAGAACTGAGGCACAGATTGTGACATGGTTATAACCAGAGGCCAATAAGTCAGTGGTAGAATTTATTTATTTATTCAGATTTCTACCCCACCCTACCCCGAAGGCTCGGGGCAGCTTACATTATAAAAACATACATCATACAAATAAAATAAAACTCCATTTTAAAACCTCATTAAAAACCCACCCTCACCCCAAACCCTCCCACCTCAACCCCTAACCCCAGCTGCCAAATGCTATACTAAAAGGGAAAGTTTTGCACTGTCTCCGGAAAATGCCCAGGCTCAGATGGACCTCCACGGGAAGCGAGTTCCATAACACAGGGCTGCAACCAAGAACACCTCTTTGCGCCCCGTGTCATATGAACAAGATTAGCAGGTGGTACCTGCAGGAGAGCGCTCCTGGCTAACCGCAGGGGTCGCAAGGGAGCATGGAAGGACACGCGGTCTTGCAGGTATGTGAGGCCCAGGCCATATAGGCCTTTAAAGGCCAAGACCAACACCCTGAATTGTGTCTGGAAAGCTATTGGACTTGAACTCAGGAATCCTGACTCTAGACTCCCTCCTTTGATCCTATAATTACTTTGTAGTAATTACAAAGTAGTATAATTACTTTGTACCAACCTTGGGTAAGCAGATGCACTTAATGCTTGTGAACTCCACTACCCTGACAACTACCCTCACCCATGAATTAATCTGAGGTGAAATTAATTCCTATGTCAGCATAACTAATAATGTGCAGGCTACAGCACAGGTGATGAATTTACTGACCACACAACAGAGGTGTGGTTACTGACCTGGCTTGAGAATCGGGCTAAGCTAACTGGTTCTGTTTTTCGCTATCACTGATTTACTGCATACTGGTGAATTAGCCTCATTGCATCTTGGTTCGTCCTCAGTAAAAATAATGGTAGCTCTTTCACAGAGGTGTCACAAAGCCCTGTGGTTTGAGATCCATGGTCATAGAAGATTATAGACAAATAGTGCAGTGTTAGCTCACTGGTCTAGTACACTGGTTTAGCGTGTGGTCATGTCTCCTAGTGACTGACCTCAGCAGCTGTAGCAGTCTGCTGCTTTCTCCTAGTTAGATCTGTCTTTTGGGTGTTAGCAGGCAAGTGTTTAACTATTGTTCACTGAGGACTGTGATACCTGTGTGTGGATGACAATACTTTGTTACCATAGTATACTTAAGAGATAAAGGAAGGGGGGTGGGTAAGAAAGAGAAAAGTGTCGGAAACATTTCAGAGTATGTCATTGTTTTTCTGCCATTTCCCTTTTTTAAAAAGTGAGACTGAAATCTGTCTATTCTGCCCAAAGGAAATGCATGTCACTTAACATCTGTAGTGCAAAGGACCACGCACTGAAAAAGAGGTTACAGTGATGGCAAGCTGGGTTTGGTTCCCAAAACTCCCTGTGTGACCCTGGGATAGTCCCTTTGTTCCTCTGTGCCTTAGTTTTCCACCTGTAAAATGGAGCCAACTGTTGCCCTCCCTCTCCAGGTAGTTGTGAGGAGGAGTTAATAGTTGTTACAAGGTGCTCAGATACGGCAATGATGGGGAACATCACTAAGGAGATAGAGCCAGTCCAGGATTCTGACCTCCAGAAACTCAACTTTCATTTTATTTTAAAAAGTGAGTTTCTATTTGTCATGACAATGTAAGAGCTGCCATACTGGGTCAGACCAATGGTCATCTAGCCCAGTTTCCTCTCTCTGATAGTGACCAACTTCAGTTGCCTCAGAGAAGTGTATAACAAGTGATGATGGAGTGATCCACTTCCTCCTGTTCACTCCCAGCCCCAGCTGTCAGAGGTCTCATCCCATGGTTGTGTAGACAATGTGAAATGAGTGTAACCCATCCAGTGTCACATGTGATATGAATGGGTTTTCGGTGGGTGGAGCTTAAACAAGTACCATCATCTTCTCCCTCCCTCTCCCCCCCCCCCCCGGTCTGACCTCTGAAGTCACTTTGGGCAATATCAGCTACACTTGTGCTGATATAGAGAGATTAGGGTACTAGTGGGGGTTCTGCAGGGCTATTTGGATCTTCTCAATCACAACATGCATTCAGAGGGCCCAGCAAGTTAGAAACTTGGCAAACCTGCCCACTGTGATGCTCTCCAGACCGGGAAAGAATCACACCAAATGATGTTTTGTTTGTTCTTTCCATTGCAGTCCTTGTGTTCTTTACTCTGCAGGACTCTCTGGGATTCTGAGGACTGGGTCTGTGTTCCCCTACTCTTTGAAATCAATGACATTCCAGATCATAAATGAATGGCCGGTGCTGCTTTAGGCATTTCATATGTAGTGCACTCTTTCTTGCATGTCTGACTGTATTTTGGATATATCGGGGATTCAATTGACCCTCTTCTTGCAGTGTAGTTTGCTGGAGCGAGCACGGGTTTATGGAGCAGAAGGCTCTTGGACCTAATCCTGCCTCTTTGTCACTGACTTTTTATGTGACCTTGGGAAATTCACTTCCTGTTTTTTTGCATGGGGCTAGTACTATGCACCTGCTCAGATAGGTATGGTGTGAGCTTTGTTTGTTGGTGTCTGTACACTGCTATAGAAACTCATTATTAACCCCAGCCATCTCCAGTGGGATCTGTAACAACTGTTACACCCAGCGTGTGAGAATGTTGCAGATCAGAGTAAGGCTTAAGAGAGGTGTCTGTGCCTCATGCTTTCTCTAGCAAAGCAGACAGCATCTCCCCAGTGTCTGTAAAGCACAGCCATTTCTGTAGCTGGCAGGGACTGTGGGAGTGCAAAGCATTTGTGATAGAGGCCTTGAAAACTGGGTACTCTAGCTGTGCTATTGCTGTTAATGGGGGTCACAGCCAAGCTGTGTATTTATTTAACAGCACCAGCAGTTCTTTAACATCCTCACTGAGCATATTACTGCTTACATGGGAACAACAAACCAGGCGTGAGTCACTGAAGATAAGTAATGACAACACACAGCACTACAGACAGCGTAGCCGTGTTTATACCAGAACCTGCCTTGCAGTGATAACACTTTCCTTATTCCCTCTCTCCTCTTCCTGCAGTGTCTCTTCCCACCAGCTGAGCAGTGAAGCCTGCTTCATCCTCTATGAGTTCTGGCAAGACGTGTCTTCATGGAGAAGGTTCAAAAGTTTATTGATATTCAATGCATTGTACAGAGATGGGTTGAGGAAGCGAACTCCAGCACAATCCTAGGTCACCTGGGAAAGAGACCACAGGATTGCCAGCAAACAAACCGGTTTTGCCTCTTTTTCCTGTGCATGACAGAGGGTGCTGTCCCTGTAATCTGATCCAGGGAGATATCAACTCCGGGGTGAGGTTGGCATGACAGTGTTTGCCTCCTGATATTAGACTGTTGCTTCAGCAAATAGTAGCTAAATAAAATAGCATCACACACAGTTGGGTGCATCCTTAGTGCATTAGTGAGAATAGAGCTCCACTGAAGGATGGCGACTGTGACCAGTCCCGATGCATGCATGCACAAGGAATGGGAAAGATCCTTATCCCCTATTTCTCTCTTGCACCATCCACACAAGAGCAGGCACAACAGAATGGCTGGAATACATTTGCCCTGGCATTTTCATGCCCCTAATTGTCCACCTTTGCTTTGCAGCCACTTGCAGTCTAATTATAGCAAGATGTTCCAGCGGGCCATCATCGACCTGCTGGAGTCGCCGGAGCTCCTGACCACCATGCTCTTCCCTGGTGAGACACCCCTCAGCACAAACTAATTTCACTGAACAGGGTTCACTGGACCCTGTGGACACCACTGTGGACACCATTTCCACAGTCTTTTACTAGGGTTGCTAGGCATCCCTTATTTTTATGGGAACGTCTCTTATTCCAGAACCCTACAGCTCCAGATAAGACCGTATAAATGACCACAGCTTAAGGCCCTTTTAAATGGGTGTGCGGGGGCGGGGTTGGTGTTTGTGCCAGTGCAGTGGGTGGAGGGAGGGTGTAGATGGGCACACACCCATCTCCACCCATCTACACGCATGAAGCAATTGCCATTTTCGCCTGTTGCTCTGTGGGTGTGCATGCATGTGCATGGAAGCACTCCCACCCACCGCGGTGTGTACACGAGACTCAGCCCTGCATGAGCAGCCAGATTTACTTTGTAAAGTGCCAGGTACACTGCTGGCGCTATATAAATGTTTGTTAATAATAATAATAATAATTTCCATGTAAAAAGGGCCTAAATTTGGATCTGGCGAATCAAATTCATATATTACACCTGTATGCTACTCTACTACAGTGGTTCTCAAACTGAGAGGCTGGCTCTCAAGGTATTCTGGGTGGAGGGAGGAGTGCAAGAAGGAGTACAGCTGGCAAAGACGTGGCTCTGCTCTGAATCGGTTAGGGGGAATTTCCAAAATTAGGAGTAGCAAAGTGGAATAGAGAGAGAACAGGGGTGCCGGGGAGGAGAAGCAATGGGAGAGGGAGAGAGGGAGCAAAGTGTATGTATGTGGGTGAGGTGGGGGCAGGGCCCTCAACTACCACAGACAAGGGGACAGGGAGTTGCAATTTTAAAAGTATGAGAACCAGCACCTTAATACTACCTCCTCCCAGCAGTGAAGTGTAACTGGCTCCAAGATGGCACACAGCTGTTTCAAGGCACACAGCAGTGCTGCCCACAAGTTGCACGTAGGCAGTGAGAAGAAAAGATGCTGAGGAAAAACAGACTAAACTGTTTTAGTCTGAATTTGGTGAGGAATTGGTTAGCCCTCCCACTTCTTACACCGTGTGTAAGAGAATCTTCAATGAGGCAAGATCCAAACTAGTGAAGCAAGTGGGATTAATGAATTAGCTAAGGCAGTGAGGGGGATGATTTATTCATTTTGGTTATTATTACAAGGGGAGTTAAGCTTCAGGCAAGGACTGAAATGAATATTCAGAGCAGGGTTTTTTTAATTCCAATTTGCAAATTGGAACATATCATCGACATCCCATTTGTAGAATTTGTGTAGCTCACAAGGGGGTTGTTGGTGTTTTTTTTCTTTAATTAAATATTCCATTATTGTCCATTTGATATTCAATGTTCAGTAACGTGTGATTGGTTGCCTGTTGTCACATGGTTATTGGATTGTATCAATGAATTTGAAATTCCAACTCCATCTAATCAAACTAATGGAGTTCATGTAGCTTGACTATCATGCTTATCAAACTAAATGGAGTTGAAGCTTGAGCAAATATTCAGATTTGGCTAAGTGGAATTTGAAGGTTTTAGTTTCAGGAAAGGAAGATTTAAACTGAATGCAAAAATCGTAACTCCCACCTCATTCCAGCCCTGCCTCTGTTTTGACCACACGACAATGCTGTTTTCCTCCATCTTGCAGCCACTGAGGTGGATTTTTGGATTAAATTTCCGAAGGCCTGCTTAGTATTTCCTAGACTACAGGCAATGAAAGAGACCAGAGATGTTCTGAGATCAACATGGCTCTTGCCTCCAAGTCGTCAAATCCTCTCAGCTGCTGTATTCAAAGATGTGGCCCTATTGGTTAATTTGGGCCTCATAGTCAGCAGGACAGCTGCTCTGGTTTGAGCACAAATTGCCATTACGTTGGCCCTTTTGCTTGTTTGTGCTTGATGAATTTTTTGTTTTATTTTGTTTTCCAGCTTCCTGGTGGATCATGAACAATAACTGACCATTCCCTGGTGTCCCCACAATGGAGATGTTGTGCTGACGGATGTGGTGTCCTCCTTCACAGAAACCCTTACCACCCTGGATCCTCCTCCCTGCCTTGAAATGTTTCTGTAGTCTCTCCTCTTTTCTAGATCTTGTACAAAGATGCATCCTCCCCAGACTGGTGCAGCCTCAGGGTTAGGCCAGTGCTCCCCTGCTGCATCATGCTGTCATTCCTAAAGGTACCTCCACATCCTATCCCTTTACAATGGGACTTTCCTCCAGATTGATGTCATAGTGCTACCAGCCAATCAAGTTTTCCAGCCATGAGATATCACCCCAGAATGTACCATCAGTGAAGGACAATGATGGGAAAAGCACAGCAGTTATTCCAGGAGTGGATAAAAATATGGGTATCAGGATGTTCGACATAGGGCTGGCCTGAGGTGCACTGTAGCCTGGTTGTGCATGGGAGCAGCATTGACACAGAGTGCTGCAGATAGCAGGGGGAAAGCTGGGGTACTGGGAGCCAGGACTCCTGGGTTCTCTGGGGGGGGGGGGGGGGGGGGGGGGGGGGGGGGGGGGTGGCCGGGATCAGAAGGAGGGAAGCATCCCCTGGAGATGAATCTATAGCAAGGCACTGAGGCCTGGGCACTTAGTAGGTAGGGCCAATGAGGGTCAAATTGGACAATCCCATTCTTTGGTGACGACCAGTGAACTCACTGAGTACTTAGTTCTCCCAGTGAAGAGAATGAGATGGATCGATAGGGGCACCAGGAGCAATTCCCATCCATATTTCTATGGATGTCTCCCCAGCATGCTGCTTGTCTATTTCAGTACTCTGCCTATTCTCAGGAGGGAAGGTAGGGAAAACATCTGGGGGATGGTAGTCTGCACTTACCCACCACACCCATTAGCTCTTATTTCAGCCTCAACAATGTGCCTTTATGACTGTGACCAGCATGCAGTCTTGGGGCCCACACTCATCTTACAGTGGTGCTGCCAGCCCCAGGCATTGGCCTAGTCCTGTGGAGTGGAGCATGGGGTAAGCGAATGTTGAGGTTTCATAGCATTTTCTGCAGTGGGGCAATTGGAGGTTATGGAGACCCCGCTGCGTCCTTGCTTGTGGGATCAGTTTCAGCTGATGACTCCTGCTGATACAGAGGATGTTCTTGGGGCTGTCAGGGCCACCTGTTGTGAACTGGACCCTTGCCCGTCCTAGTTGGTTAAGACCTGCCAGGAGACAGTGGGGCTGTTGCTGGCGGGGGTGGTCAATGCCTCCCTTAGGGAGGGCAGGGTGCTGGGCTGCCTCAAGGAGGTGGTGGTACGGCCCCTGCTTAAGAAACCATCACTGGACGTTAACTCCCTTGCCAGCTATTGGCCAGTCTCTAACCTTTCCATTTTAGGGAAGGTTATTGAACAGGTGGTGGCCCAGAAGTTGCAGAAGCACCTGGATCGTGTCGGTTTTCTTGATCCCTCGCAGTCGGGGTTTTGCCCGGGATATGACACCGAGACTGCACTTGTGGCGTTGGTTGACAATCTTCGCCAAGAATTCGACCAGGGCCGTTTGGCCCTACTGATTCTGTTAGATTTGGCGGCAGCGTTTGATATCATTGATCATGAGATGTTGGTGACGTGCCTGCGGGATGGTGCAGGGGTGGGCAGTACGGTTCCTGACTGGTTCCGCTCCTTCCTGGCCGGAAGAACTCAGCGAATGGTACTCGGTGATTATTTTTCATCACACCGAGACCTCTTGTGTGGCGTCCCACAGGGTTCTGTTTTGTCCCCTCTCCTGTTCAACATGTATATGCAGCCACTTGACGAGGTGGTCAGGAGGTTTGGCATCATATGCTGATGACACCCAGCTCTACCTCTCTTTTTCATCAGACCCAGGCCCGGCAGTCTCGGTGCTTAATGGGTGCCTTGAAGCTGTGGGGGACTGGACGAGGGCAAACCGACTGAAGCTGAATCCCGACAAGATGGAGGTGATGTTGGTGGGTAAGGCAGTGGGGGTAACAGCCCCCATCATTGATGGGGTCTGCCCTCCGCTGGTGTGCTCCTTGACTCGCAACTCCGCTTGGATGCTCAGGTGGAGGCTGTGGTAAGGAGTGCCTTCCGCCAATTACATCTGGTGCATCGGCTTCGACCGTATGTTTCAGACTCTGGTCTGGCCACCGTCATCCACGCCTTCATCACCTCTAGGCTTGACGACTGTAACTCACTCTACGTGGGGCTACCTTTGGTACAGAGACTGCAGCTGGTGCAGAACACGGCGGCCCGTCTCCTGGTGGGNGACCCATCTCCTGGTGGGATTGGGCCTCTGGGAACATATTACACCAGTTCTTCTGTCTCTAGTCTTCCAGGCCCGATTCAAGGTGTTGGTGCTCACCTATAAAGCTGTAAATGGCTTCGGCCCAACCTATTTGCAGGACCACCTCACTCCCATGATTCTGGATTGGCCCCTGTGGTCATTGGAGGGATGCTCTCTTGGAGGTCCCCAAGTTTGTCAGAGGGCCACGATGGAGAGGGCCTTCTCAGTGGCCGCCCCACGGGTGTGGAACTTCCTGCCAGTGGAGGCTCATTTGGCCCTGGATCTCCCCTCATTTTGATGCTGTTGTAAGACATGACTGTTCTGTCTGGTTTTTGTTTTGTGGTGGGGGGAGGATGGGTAGGGCGGGGGGAATGGGTTAGGGTGGGGGGTAGTTGGGGATTTTTTATACCTCCCGTTGTTTATTTTAAAAGTTGTTTTAATGTCAGTGTTTTATATTGTGCGCCGCCCAGAGCTGCCTCTGGCAGGATGGGCGGGTTACAAATGCCATAAATAAATAAATAAATAAATAAATATAAAATGTTAGGGTTGAAAGGAATCTCAAGGGTAATCTAGTACAACCCTCTGCTCCAAGGCAGGAGATCCTTGTCTCCAGCATCGTGGACAGAGATGCTTGTCCAGCCGGGTTTTGAAAACCTCCAAGGAATGAGATGCCACAACCTCCCTGGGCAGCTTATTCCATTGTCCAACAATTCTCAGAGTTAGGAAGCTTTTTCCTAATATTTAAATGAAATCTTCATTTTTGCAATTTACGTTCTGCCTTCTGTGACAGTGGAGAACAAATGTTCACTGTCTTCTTTGTGGCATAGACGGTGCCACAAAGTTGGATAGCTATTTGAAAACTGCTCTCATGTCCCTGCCCCCTTAGTCTTCTTTTTTTCTGGGCTGAACATACATAATTCTTTCAGCCTTTCTTTCAGAACCCCTGGGCTCAAGGCTAGGTCTTGACAAGGGGGTTGCTGAAGATCAGACAAAGAAGAGAACGGACAATTGGGTCCCTTACCTTGGGAATTGTCCTTCTGTGGACTCGATGGGAGGTTATTCGGACTCTGGGAGCAGTCTATCACATGGCCAACAGGAGGCAGCACCAACCTTTCAGGTGGGCATGCGTAGGGACGTTGCTTCCTCGCTTCCCCAGGTGTGTAAAGCCACCGGACAAGGAAGACCTGAAAGATAAGTAAGAGAACAACCCAACACCCGCAACTAGCGGGAAACGCATAGGAACTACCCCTAAAAAGGGGCAAAGCACGGGATAGGTAAACTAGAGAAAGTTAGCCGGTAAAACTACATAGTATGATCGCCGGGGGGGCCGAATCACCTCCCATCGATTCCACAGAAGGACAATTCCCAAGGTAAGAGACCCAAATTTCCATTCTATGGACTCTCAGTCCAGTTATTTGGACTATGGGAGGTAAAAAGCAGTAAAAATATTTGGCAGAGGGCTGGGATTAATTCAAACACTGGCATCCAAACAGTGGCAGTTGGTGGGTCACTAAGGCCGGCCGGGAGCCACTGGCGGGCCGGCAAGCATAGGGGCGGAGCCTAGCCTAGGGGTGGAGCCAGGACAACGGTAGGCGGAGCCAATGCCTGCCCAAACAAATAGGCCTTTTCTACAATTACACACCTTAATTTAGGCAGGTTATATTCACATGTTAAAATGCCAGTTTCAGCAAAGCTGCAAATTCAAACCATTCCCACAAGCTCCCAAAGGGATCCAGAGACCCCCAAAGGCAGCAGAAAAACAAACATTCCACATCATCAAGTGAACAAAACCCATATAAAAAACAGAAAACCACACATAAACCAAACATTTCCCACAAGCTCCCAAAGGCATCCAGCGACCCCCACTCCCCCCACCATGTCCCCGTGTGCCCCCACTCCCCCACCATGTCCCCATGTGCCCCCACTCCCCCGTGTGCCTCCACTCCCCAGTTAACTCCCCTCCGCTCCCCCACTGTCCCCAAATCCCCCGGCAAAAAAACCGGGCCCTTACCTGATCCTCGCAGACAGCAGGTCCAGATCGTCACCGCTGGGAACACTGCAATGGCCGGCTGGGAGTGAGTCAGCAAGGTCTGAGAGACCCCGCCCACCCGCAAATTTCCTGCCTGGCCTTGCGCAGCCGTGGTGCAGCCTGGAGAGGCAGCTTCAAAGCCGCTCCTCCAGGCCATTAAAATAGCTGGGCAATGGAGAACCCATTGCCCAAGCTGGCCAGGCCCCCCAAAAACTGCGTACGCAGCGCGTTCTGTTAGGTTGGCTGCAGTGCCAACCTACCAGAACCCGTGCATGTGCACGCTCTCCAGCCACAGGTAGGCACAGCTCTTCTGTATTTGAGTCCCTACGTCTCTTCTGCACATGCGCGCCAGCTCGGGGAGGAAAGTCTTTCTCCCCGACTGGCGTGCATGTGCAGAAGAGACCCGGGGACTCAAATACAGAAGAGCTGTGAGGCAAGCGCATCTGGATTGGTGCTGGCATCAGCCCTCAAACCCCCAGCGCCGGCCCGCGCACATCCGGACTGGTGCTGGGCCGGCTGGGGGCTTATAGACAGGGCCCCGATTCTTCCGCGGAATTTTTTAAAAAATTCCGCGGGAGTCAGGGGCCAATTCTGCGCCTCGGCGCGATTTACCATGCGGGGGGGGGGGCTTGGTTTGCCTCCTCCTCCCCCCGCACTGGTAAACCCTCAGGGCCTCCCCTCCCCAGCTGCCGGGGCTTGCCCTCCCCAGCTGCTGGGGCGTGCTTGAATCCCACCCCCCACCCCCCAAAAAAACCCCAAAAGGATTTTCTTACCAGGGATGGCAGCAGCAGCTGCTCCGTCCAGCGCGCTCTTTTCCTGCTCGCACTTCCTGGCCCCTCCCGACGGGGCCTCTCAGGGCGACGCAGCCGGATGACGTCATCTGGCTGCGTCGCCCTGAGAGCCCCGTCGGGAGGGGCCAGGAAGTGCGAGCAGGAAAAGAGCGCGCTGGACGGAGCAGCTGCTGCTGCCATCCCTGGTAAGCAAATTAAAGGGCCCTGGCAAGTGGGGAGGCTGGGGAGGGGAAGCCCCGAGGGTTTGTTCATTCCCCTTCCCCCGTAGAATCTCCTGCCCCGCGTCCCCGCAGCGCAGGCTGGAAATTCTGCGCTGGGGTAAGCGGGGCAGGAGATTCCGCGGGGGGAGGGGAATTCCGCGGGAAATCTGCGATTCGCAGACCCGCGGATCCCTCGGGGCCCTGCTTATAGATCACCACCCCCAGCACCAAAGCAAGGGGCCGCCCCTGCATCCAAAACACCCTGCAACACCCACCTCCTAAAAGAGGCTTCGGCAGAGCCAAAAATATCAATTTTGTAATGCCTAGTGAACGTATGTGGATTCCTCCACGTAGCAGCCCTGCAAATTTCAGACAGGGAGCCCTGGATCGAAAAGCCCAATTCATAGCAGCCCCCCGAGTAGAATGGGCACAGACTCTAGGAGGGGGAGGCAATCCCGCAGCCCTATAGGCATCGGCAATGCATGCTGATATCCAACGTGAAATGACAGTCTTGGAGGCCCCATTCCCCTTTGATCGGGGGTGATAACTGATCAGAAGCCTGGAGGTACAGCGGAAGGCTGCCGTACGCTCGAGGTAGATTTTTAGGGCTCAACGGGGGTCGAGAATGTGCCAGACTCTTTCAAGGCGATGACGGGGGCGCGGGCAAAACGAAGGAAGGATCACTTCCTGAGCGAGGTGAAAAGAAGAAGACACCTTAGGCAGGAAGGAAGGGTCTGTGCGCAAGATGACAGACTCCTTTCTGAAAGAGCACAGTGAAGGGTTCATAGAAAGGGCACCAACCTCAGAAACCCACCTAGCGGATGTAATGGCAATAAGGAAAGTGACCTTGATTGAAAGAAAGTACAGGGGCACCTCCTGGAGGGGTTTGAAGGGTGGACCAGTTAGGGCCTTAAGCACTACATTCAGGTTCCAGGAGGGAAACCTGTGGATGATTGGGGGAGAAATCTTGCGAGCAGCCCTCAAAAACTGTCGGATGTGAGGGTGAGCAGAGAGCTGGATCCCACTACAGGAACCCAGGGTGCTATTGATGGCAGCAAGCTGCCTAGCGAAAGTGTTAGGTCTGAGGCCCTTGTCTAGACCCTCTTGCAGGAATTGCAGGACGTGGGCAATAGAGGGGGACTGGGAAGGAACCCTATGCATGTGACACCACTTCACAACACCCCCCAGGTACACTGGTAGATACGCCATGTGGACCTGCATTTAGAAACCAGCAGCGTCGCAATGACAGTATCAGAGTATCCCAGGCACCGAAGGGCTAGGGTCTCAAGAGCCAAGCCGTCAGCTTCAGGAACTGAGGCTGTTTGTAAAAAGAGGGCCCTGGGACAACAGATCTGTCGAAGTGGGAAGGCCCACATGCTCCCCCGCTGAGAGGTGAAGAAGATCCGGAAACCAGGGTCTGCAAGGCCAGTAAGGGGCCACTAGGATGACCGTGGATCGCTGTTGTTTGCATCTGTGTAACACCCTGCTGAGAAGGGGAAACACGGGGAAAGCGTATAGCGTCCCTGGGGGCCATTGTTGGCTGAGTGCATCGTGAGCTTCGGCTCTGGGATGAGGATCCCCGCTGAAGAAATGGACAGTTTTGGCATTGGAGGGAGATGCAAAGAGGTCGAGAATGGGCTGCCCGTATTGGGAGACAATGAGTCGGGGGGCTGAGGGACCATTCTCCCGGGTCTAGCTGTTTGCGACTGAGCCAGTCTGCTTCCACGTTGTCCACGCCTCTTATGTGTGACGCCGACAGCAACAGAAGACGAGCACAGGAGGCGCGCGGCTTCCGCATGTAGCGAGGGAGAGCAGGATCCCCCTGATGGTTGATATACGCCTTGGCGGTCATGTTGTCGGTGAAGACTATCACGTGGCATCCCGTTATTTGCTGGGAAAAGTGCAGCGGGGCTAGACGGATGGATTTTAGCACTAGCCAGTTCATGCTGTGAGAACGGTCCCTGAGTGACCAGGTGTCCTGGGCGACCTCCGTGTTCAAGTGGGCCCCCCAGCCAAGGAGACTGGCGTCTCTTGTGAGTCTCACTTGGTCAGGATCCATGAGCGGGACTCCCTGACTGAAACAGAGTGGGTTTTCCCACCAATCTAGCGAGGTCTGGACATCCGGGTTGACCGAGAGGGAGGCCAGCGTGCCCAACATAAGAAGCGTCTGCCACGGTCGGAGGAACTGTTGTAGAGGATGGGAATGAAAACGCGCCCACTGGAGATGACGAGTACAGGATATCATGAGGCCCAAGAGAGAAGCCAGTGTTAGCAGGGGCATGTGGGGTTGAGATCGAACCAGCATCATCAGGTTCCGGATCTTGTGTTGACGCCGTGATGGGATGAACACCCTGTCCCTGACCGTGTCGAAGATCACTCCCAGATGTTCCAATCGCTGAGTGGGAGTGAGGTGGCTCTTGTCTGCATTTACAAGGAAACCATGGTATGACTGGTACTCGATCGAGCTCTGGAGGTGACGGAGGGCGAGATCCTTTGTCGGAGCCCTGATGAGGAGATTGTCCAGATACAAGGAAATGGCAGTGCCTCTAGGCGAAGGTTTACTATGAGTGGTACAAGCACTTTGGTAAACGTTCGAGGAGACGAGGCGAGGCCGAAGGGCAGGGCGTGATACTGAAAGTGCTGGTTCTGGCAGCAGAAGCGGAGCTACCGTATGTGTGCTGGGAGGATGGACACGTGTAGATAAGCATCTCAGAGGTCCAAAGATGTAAGCAAATCTCCCACCATCAGGACTAGGGTGATGGAAGTGAGGGTCTCCATCTTGAACCTCTGTGCTCTTACTGCCTTGTTGAGGCATTTTAGGTCGAGAACTCCCCTACACTCTCCGTTCCTTTTCTCAACGAGGAAGAGGATGGAGTATAGACCTCTTCCCCTTTCTGGTGTCGGTACGAACTCTATCGCCCCGATCTGAAGGCGTCTGGAGATCTCGCAACACATGGGTGTCCTGTTTGGCTGGGTCACAAGAGCAAGGGGAGACGCGAAAGAACTCTCTGGGTGTGTACCTGAGTTCGATCGCGTATCCCCTCCGCACTGTTTGCAGGAACCAGGCATCCGTGGTTGCGTCCTCGCATCTGCTTAAGAATAGTTGAGGAGGCGGGCGCCGAGGAGGGTAGAGCTTGGGGAACAGGGCTCGGAGCAGTCAGGAATCTTGTTTGCGATTGGACGACCTGGATCGTTTGGGGTAATGTGTCTGGGTCGGGAATCTGTGAGACCTGGATCCGCGTCCTCGTTGGTTTGTGCCGTGTGACCGGGAAGAGCAGGTGGTGGCAGGAGCGTAGTTTCGTCTTGGGCCCTGTGAAAAACGTTGAAAAGGGCAAAAAAAAGCTTTTAGCAGACTGAACCTGGTGAAGCAAGTGCTTTTTCTCCTTGTTCGAGGCCTCGGCTAGTGCTTTATCCAAAGCGGAGCTGAATAGCTTGCCACCTTTAAACGTGCTATTCACTAGCAGGTTCTTAGCATGTGGGTCTGCCCACCAGGAGCGTAGCCAAAGCCCGTGTCTGGCGGCTACATTGGTTGCCATCCCTTTGGACGCCTACGTGACCATATCTATGGATAGGTCTACTAGAAAGGCGTGCACTAGGGTCACGTTATTAGCCAGCTTCCGAGAAAGGGCCTTCAAAATGTCGGGGTCCTTACCAAGTTGGGACCATTTCATAATGGCCCTGGAAACATAGGACGCTATAGTAGCCATTTGTAGGATGCTGGCGAGGACCTCGTAGCTCTTTCTGAGCCTGGTCTCCATTCCTTTGTCGGTGGGGTCCTTGGGCAAAAGATCCCCTTCAGAAAGGAAAACAGACTGGTGAGCCAAAGAGGCCAGTGCGGCATCCACCTGTCGGGTCCTAAAGATCAAGTCACTGTGCTTAGAAAAAGAGTACAGAGAATGCTGCACCCTGGAAAGCTTTAGGGTTTTAGTGGGGTGCTTCCATTGGGCTCTTATGATCTTCTCAAAAGCCCTATCTAGGGTGGCACCCTTGGATGTCGTGATGAGCTTGGGGATGTAGTCCCTACTGGATCTCTCCTCAGTAGAAGAAGAGTCGGAGTATCTCTTCTTCAGGGTCCTGGGGGTAATTCTAAGGACCCATTCTGCTCTTCTTAAGAGTTTTGGCCCTTGGGCAGAGGGCAACTCCCTGCCCAACTCCTTTGGCCCCTTGGACAGGATCTCGCTCCACTCGGAAGATTTCCTAGACGGGGAGGAGTGGGTGCCGACAGATTGATTTGAATCCTCCTCGGAGGTCTGGATAGTAACCAGTGGGGTTCTGGTCCGGCTGCGCCTTTTATTTCATTTGGGAGGAGGGGAAGAGCCCACCTCTGATTCCTCCTCTGAAAGGATTTCGCCCTCCTCCCTATGGGGGGGACCCCCTTCGTCCTCCTCCGAGGATGAGCCGATAAGTTCTCTAATGGGTCTCTTTTGTGGGGGTTTGCGGGCGCTCCTATGCTTCCCTTTGCCCNTAAGTTCTCTAATGGGTCTCTTTTGTGGGGGTTTGCGGGCGCTCCTATGCTTCCCTTTGCCCGAGGCTCTTGAAGATCCCTTAAATGACAGTTTGGGGGGGCGGGGGGGGGAGTGCGTTTGCATTTCCGCCTGTCCCTGATCTGATTTTTCTTTATCCGGGATAGCACCCCCATCATGGATTTTAAAGTGTCCTGCAGCTGTAGGAATGCCTGGGCGGGGGACCCCCTTACTTGACTGGAGGCATAAGAGGCTGCCTCCACGTGGCCTTCTTAAGCTGAGCTGGAGCTCTGGCATTGGGAGCAGGGAGCTGAAGCTGCGGTGGGGATGGCGGCAATTTCTTTTTCAATTTCCCCGCCGCAGCTTTCCTGCTCCGCCGCGGCTCTCCTGCTCCGCCGCGACTCAACACACGGCGTTTCTCCGTTTTTTGGTTGTCTCAGCCATTCTAGCGGATACCCCGAAGTGAAGGGGGCGTACCATGGGGGTCAATCCCCCGCACCCGCTCTGCCCTGGTCTGTACCCGGGGGAACCGGATCCGAGGGGGTTTACCAGAGAGCCGCTGTTGTTGGCGCCTGCAGGCTCAATACAAGAGGCAGAAGCCTCTCACAGTTTAAACTTTTAAACAAAAAACAACAGGAAAACGGAGAAGAATCTGGCCTGTATGGGTGCAGAGCACCCCGCTGCAACTCCTACTTGGCCGGAGGCAGACTTCCAACTGGGGAAGCGAGGGAGCAACACCCCTCCGCATGCCCAGCTGAAAGGTTGGTGCTGCCTCCTGCTGGCCATGCAATAGACTGCTCCCAGAGTCCGAATAACCGGACTGAGAGTCCATAGAAGGCTCCATATCATGGATGCCTGTACCCTTGAGTGCATGCCGCTCACTTCTGCTCCCTACCCCTGAACTCACTCAGTGCTTGAAGGCAGGGACTATATGCATGGGCCTTATCTTCTGGGAATTGGAAAGGGGTCAGCGGTTCCCCACCCTTGAATGAAAGGATGAATGTTGAGGCGCATGCTACAGCCAAAACTTTCTTGTCAAGCATTCCCTCAATACTGCCAAGGGATCAGGATGAGAATCTCCTATTAATAGACATCCTTTCCTAATAAACACAGCCTACTTCAACGAACTATTCTGCTGGGGGTTAGCCATGCCCCTCCAGACTCTATAGCCCAAAGAGTCCAGCACAGCGCTAGTGCATGAGAACCAAAGCTGGGCACTGGCTGAAAGCAATTAGCTGGTGAGGTTTCCCTGTCCAGACTGAGAATGCTGTGAGATCAAGGCAGAGATACAGGAAACAGAAATTTCACTCTGTCTGCATAACCCCAGGAGCCATTAGGAGCAGGGGGAAGGAGACCCCTTTAAGAGATGTTCGCTGCACATAGCTTTGTTTCCTATGAATGGGAACCCATGTTCGCTGCATTTTCTCCATTGGCAACAGTGGGAAAATGCAATGAGCACAGGTTCCTGCCTATGGGTCAGCTGCACTGGCTTCAAAGCAGCTGGGGACACTCCAGCTGAGAATTCTGTCCACACGGTTTAACCTGGCTGTCCCCTTTACCAGGTAAACTGCAGTGTATAATTCTTTTCATCCTCTGGACCCAAAGGTGATAGAGCCTTCTCTACCATGCCTCCACGTGCCAGTCTCGTGCCCTCCTTACTCTTCTGCACTTGCTGTGCTCTAGCCCATAGCTCCCAACTTTTTGAATGACCAGAGGGATAAGCTCCACCCCCTCATCAAATAAGCCCTGCCCCCTCACACATACATACACGTGCACACCTCCCGACATTCCAAGTGCATAAAGTGGGACAGAAGCTCTGCTGCTTTTCATTCCACTTAGATCTTATCATCCCATCATCTCCCCATTGTCCTCTCAAGTGCTTTTCCTGGGAGACAACCAGGACAGAGGTGCCTGAAGCTTGAATGCTGGTCTCTTGTGTCTCTTTCTTCTGAAAGAGGGACTTTGACCCCCTGCAGGAGGGACAGTGGGATTCAGCACCCAAAGACGGATTGTCTCTCCTAAGTAAGGACTGTTGGGAGGTATGCTTGCCTTCCTACCCTAATATTCCCTGTTCAGTGCATGGGGAGCTTCTAGGGTGACCATACCTCCCCTTTAAAAGAGGACACTTATGAAAAACACATGTTGCAGGGCTGCATTGGTTCCAGTGCAGCCCTACACCATGTGTTTTTCATAAGCATCCTCTTTTAAAGGGGAGGTATGGCCACCGTACAAGCTTCCCATACCTGGACAGCTTAGCATTTAGTAGCTCTGAAATTCATGTCCATTCCTCATTTGATCCTGACACCCCTTACTGCTGTGAGATGTTCGAGAGAGGAGATGAGGCCAGGCTGAGGCAGCCCTCATGACATAGGCCTTTTTCTTCAGCAGTTCTGGGCCAGCTGCAAAGCCTCTCTTCACCTTCCCGTTGTCACCTCTCAGGGTCTCAGCAAATCCCTGCTCTCTGGGTTCCCTAGGTAGCTGCGGCCTAGCCACCTTTGCTACTGTGCTCTGTGTGGCAAGACAGTGCCACGCGGCATGAGCAATGACTAGGGGTGTGCATGTCGTTTTCATTATTACAATAAAGATAACAACAATTGCAATAACGAAAACGACAACTGAGAATAACGATAACGAAAATGACAACCGTGAATACCAAAAACAACAACAACAGGTTATAGAGAAGATCACTTGGGTGAGGGGTAGAAGTTCTCCAAATTTCAGTCAGATTGACTGAGAAACAGCTGGGTTACAGAACTTTGCATTTTGGAGGCAGAACTGTTTTTTTCTGTCTTTTGCAATGCTTTTTGTTGACACAGAAAGGTTAGTTTTAAGTTACTCATCTCAAGGTGTAGAAGTGTCAGAAAATTCAAGTATGCATTGTAGTGCGTTCCTGAGTTTAGATTTTGAAAATCCGCTGTGTAATTTTTACATTATATTTTGAAGTTCCCATGTTATCCAATGGAGATTTTTAAGTTATGTCAGGTTGACCTGCGCTCCAGGGTGGGATCTGATCATTTTCCCAGGGGGTTGATTTATCCTCCTCTAGGAAGGGAGGGAAGCAGGTGGCTGTGCCCAGGCTCCTCAGCCAGACTGCCTCATCCCCCTGGGTGAGTCTGATGCTTTGGGCAGAGGAGCACAATCCAAAGTAGGTTGACTTATCCCTCCCCTTGGCCCTATACTCAGGGATGGCTGGCTGGGCTCCTGGAGCCATGGGGCAGCCAGGGAAGACCAACAGCTTTTCCCCTCCCCCAGGAAAGGCCCAGTCCATCGGGTGAAGAGTTCTGATCCAAAGTGGGTTGACTTGGCCCTACCTATGCCCAGTGCCCTGGGACTGTCAGGCCAGGCTCCAGGAGCTGCCTTGTCCCCCAGGTAGGGTCTGATGCTCCAGGCAGATGGACCCAATTCAAAGTGGTATGACCTAGGCTCCAGGATGGGACTTTGTCATTTCCCCAGGGGGTTGATTCATCCTTCTCCAGGAAGGGAGAGAAGCAGGTGACGGCACCTGAGCTCTTGGAGTCCAGGGCCAGACCAGGCACCCAGCCTTGTCTCCCGAGTAGGACCCAATGCTCCAAGAAAGCAGTCCTGATCCAAAGTGGGTTGACTTGGCCCTCCCAGTGCCCAGGGACTGCCAGGTCAGGCTTCTGGAACGCCAAGCCAGGCGTAGAGACTGCCTCATCCCCCAGGCAAGGCCTGATGCTCCTGGCAGAGGGACCTGATCCAAAACTGGATGATCTGGGCTCTGGGGTGGGACTTTGTCGTTTTCCTGGGGGTTAACTTATCCTCCTCAGGGAAGGGACTGGGAGGGAAGCAGGCAGCTAGGTATGCAACAGAAACTCACTGCAAGAAGGGATAGAGTTAGAAGAGAAACTGTAGATTTTTATGTGTACTGAGAAATTGTACGTGAGTAGGCTGGAACTCCTTCTGCTATGTAGCTTAGTACGTTTGTAACTACAAGGGAAATAATCAAGTGTGGAGGGATCTCCTAAGTAATTAAATATCCTGTTCCAATCCTTCTGTCTCTTGCTATGAAAACTGACAAGTTTTTACATAAGTGTAAAAAATAAATCTGAAAGTGAAAATGTTTGGGATGAAAAGAAAACTCACCGGGTGCCTTGCAACAAAACTAAGGCTGGTAGTATTGTAGGAGGGGGGATCTAGTGTATTCCCCTTTCAAAAAACAGGGAAATTCTAGGATCCCAAAAACTTCAATTTGAGAGAGGAGCTAAGGCTCTTACAAATTCACTTTTTTTCCAAAAAGCATGGAAATTGTAAATTAAGGCTTCTGCCTTAACTTATGCACCATGTAAGCAGTAATGACGCTGTACAGTCTTGCATATTGTGCTCGCTTACAACCTAGGTTCCATCTACCCACACTTGGCCTTGGTCTTTCAGCCCCAATCCTCTTCCTCTGCAGGTTGGGGGCAACACTGAAGTTGGAGGCAGCAGAGAGTAAGGGGGGCTGCTTGCTGCTTCCTGGCCGCCTGTTCTCCCTATATGCTTTCATTTGGTTTGGGGAAAATGAACAGCTGAGTACTGGGGGCTGTATATGGGGTGAACAAGGTTGGTGGATGCAGGATGTATATAAGAAGACAAGACTGGGGGCTATGGGGGAAGTGTCTGTATGGAGAGGGGAAAGCCAGGTGCTGGGGAGTATATATGGATGGACTAGGCTGGAGGAGGGATGATGTGTATTCAGGGACAAGTTTTGGGGAACAGCCAGGGGCGGGGGCTAAGTGTATGTGTGTTTTTTGTATGTGCTTTCAGTTGGATTGGGGAGAACAGGACATCCAAGTACTGGGGGGTGGGATGTATATTGGAGGGAACAATGTTGATGGGCACAGGATGTGTGTAGCAGGCTCCGCCTGTCGGGGATCCATTTTGGGGTGACGGGACGCACCCCAAACTTCACAAGGTTTATTTTGGCTTTTACCCTGGCCCGCTCAGGGTCTTACAACTGCCCCTCGCTCAGGGTACCCTGTTCCGGGGATGCAGCCCCTCCTGGGGACGCAGCCCCATGGGGACACCGCCTCTTCCTTGGGGTCTCAGCCCCCTACTTGGGGACACAGCCCCTACCTTGGGGATGCAGCCCCGGATCTCGGCTCTGTCCTGGGCCCAATCCACTCCAGTTCTGGCTCCCTTCCGGAGTCCCTTGAGTCTCCCCCTCCGGGGAGCTCAGCGGGCGTCCCCGCTTCTTCTAACCCAGCCCTTCCGGGCAAACTCACAGTGCCTGCATCTCTTCTGAGCCCCTAGGGTCGGGCTCCTCCTCTGAGCCTCTAGTGTCGGGCTCCTCCTTCCCCGCTACTGGGTCGGACAATTCCCGCGGCGCAGCTCCAACTGCCGCTGGCCAGTCTCCCCGCAGCATCCGCTCCAGTCAATTACAGGCAGGCGGCTTTTAAACCCCCGCCACCTGTGGAGCTGCCACCTGGCCACTCTCTCTTAAAGAGACAGCTCCCGCTGTCTCCCTTGGAACAGGGATGCCCAGCACTTCCCTGTTACAATGTATATTGGGAGACAAGACGGGACAGCCAGGGGTGGGGAGCAGCGTGTGGATGGGGAATAGGCAGCCAGATGCTGGGGGGACAAGACTCAGAGTCAGCCAGGGGTGGGGAGCAGTGTGTTTATGGGGAACAGGCAGCACCCAGGTGCTGGGCAGTGTAAATGGGGGAAGAAGGCTAAGAGATGGGTGATGTGCATTCAGGGACAAGGCTTGGGAGCAATCAGGAGTCACAGACAGCCAAACCCTTTCCAATACACCCAGTATAATACTCCAGTGCATGCTATACTAGGACAAATATTTCCCTGCCCATAATCACCTGTGTAGTAAGCAGATGCTTCAGCTGCTGCCTGAGAGGGGAGCTATAAATGAAGGAGAAATTGTGGCTACAGTAGAGACAGGCATCTAGTCCATAATATTGGAGCAGGGAGGAGCTTGAGGTCTCCAACCACAGTGTTGCCCTCCACCTACAGAGGAAGGGGCTGAAAGATCAAGACACAGTGTGGGTGCATGGAGTCTATGTTGTAAGCAAGCACAATATGTGAGACCGTACAACGTCTTTACTGCTTACATGGTGTACAAGTTAAGACGGGAGCTGTAACTTACAATTTCCGTGCCTTTTGGAGCCAAAGTGAATTTGTAAGAACCTCAACTCCTCTCTCAAACTGAAGGTTTTTTGATCCTAGAATTATGCATTTATGTCGTACCTTTTGTCCTACCTATCAGGGCTGGCCCAAGGGTTTGAGGGGCCATGTGCCAAGCCTTGCTGCGGGGCCCCAAAGGCCAGCGGAACCTTATGGCTGCACTGAAATTTATAGCTTCCTTGCACGTTCGTTTTCAATCGTGCGCACCCGCCTAACACGCATCCCCACTCACACACACACACACACACTCGTCCCCATGCACGGAGCAACCAGGGGAAACGGTGGTTACTATGTGGGTGTGGGTGAGTGGGGATGCGTGTGCAGCCGTGTGCATGCCCCATCCATTCACTGGCGCACCCACAGATCTCCCCACCCGGCAGAGCCATGTAAAAATAGCATGTGAGGAGCCACTTGAAGAAGAACAGAAGGTTGCTACCTAGTAAATAAGGTTCTTTGAGATGGCCCCCAACATTCTCACAACATCCACACTTCCAGCCTTGCATGGAATTTTTTCCTTATATTTCTAGAAAGGGTTGGAAGGAACTGTCATTCTGAGGGGGGAGAGCACTTTTTATACTATAGGAGCTCGAGATCATCATGTGGCTATTATTTGAATAGGGTGAGTGTGCACAATCCAGTTATGAGAATGCTAGGTGCCGTCTCGAAGAACCTTCTTTACAAGGCTACAACCTTCTGATCTGCACGTGGGTAGGAGCTGTTTGCAAACAAACAGCTTTAGCTACCAGTCCAGATTGGTTGTCCCAGCTGGTGCTGCTGCAGCCTACAGAGGAGGGAGAGGCAGGTGAGGGATGGGGTCCGCGTGTCTGGGGCCGGCCCTGGGGGCAGACAGCGTTGGCGGGGGTGGGCAAGCTTTCTACCCTTCCCCTCCCTAAGGAAAGGCTCCCTCCGGTAGAGGCAGGCAATGAGCACTGAGCAGTCCCAGCCTGGCTGCCTGCCTGGTCTCACCACTCTCCCCCTTTCCACGGGGCAGACAACGGGCTGGGGGGGAGGAGCTTGCTACCTTCCCCCTCCCTAAGGAAAGGCTGGCTCCCTCTGGTAGAGGCAGTGAGCACTGAGCAGCCCTGGCCCGGCTGCCTGATCTCACTCTCCCCATCGGGCAGACAGCATGGGATGCCATGCCTGGAGGAGCGGAGGGGAGGGAAGAGGGGGCATATGCCAGCCAGCAGGAGGGGGCAGGGCCATGGCATGGGGGGGGGATAAAACAAAGACGGGACAGGCGGCCGGGCAGCAGGCTTTGCTACCAGTGGGGATGAGGAAACATTTTTTAAACGGCTGTGTCCCAACTCCCTCTCCAACCCGCAGCGGCGGTGCTGTGGAGCTCCCTCCCTCTAAGGCTGCCACAGGGCCATGTGCCTGGGCACCGGTGGCACATGCCTCGGGCCAGCCCTGCTACCTACAGAAGTCCATCATCAGCCCATAGCTCCCTTGTGTCTCTGACTGACCATGTCTGTTATAAACCAGCAACTCTTATACGCTTTGGATTAAATTGTACTTTTATAGCCCCCCCCCCTTCCCTGCCAAATTTGCATGTATGTTAAACAATAAACATGTTAACAGGTCCCTCCATGGTGTCTCTGAGCTGGGATGCGATGCTTTGCTGTCTGCATTTTGTCTACTATATATTGTGAACAACAGAGACATTGTTAAAGAAATTAGCAGGGAAAGGAAGAACATATTTATTCAAATCAGAGCCCTTATCAATTATTTACCCAAGGCTGCTTATTTATGATTCTCTCTCTGTATATACAAGACTATATCTGTATTAAATATTCAACCTTGTACTTTGGCTTTGTACTGCAATTTTCTTGGCTGTTAATAAACGATTCTGCACTCCTGTACCCACACATTTTCCTGCCTGGGTTACATTTTAGTCTCTTTTGAGATATATATATAGATATAGATATATTAAGTTCTTTGTGTGAATAATAGAAGCAAAAAGGCCACATTTTTCCTAATGGAAGCTTTTAAATGTATCATCTGTGATCGTTCTGGCACCTTTGCAGAATGTGCAAGAAAGCGTGTTATCAACTAGAATTGCTTGAACCTCTAGTTCAGGTTTTGAGCTGAGAATCTGGGAGAGAGGGGCACAGCTCTGTAGACTGGATAAAAGATGAGGGGTGGAACCTGAGGGAGGGACATGCTCAGATGAGTAAGGTTCCAAACCATGAATCCATCCCCTATTCTCAAGTGTGTGCCCTCACCCCTACTCCTGAGTACTCTCTTTCCGTGCTTAAAGGTGGGGGCTGGATCCAGGAACCCAATCCAGGAATTGGGATGGAACCAGATCAAAACAGGCCACAGATTAATACAGCCCCATCCTTGTTGTAGAAGTAAGATGTACTATTGAGAAGGTATTAACAATACAGCTGTGCTCAGAGGATGTGGTAAGGCCTTGGGTTACAGTAGCATAATAAGGGGGTGAGGTAAGGGAAACTTCCTCTTGATTTTCTTAGGGGGGGAGTGAGAATCCCCCCCCCATACCCTCAAATGTAGGGCTAACAAAATTGCCGCTGCAGAAAACTCCCAACAATGGGGTTTCCCAGCAATGGGATTTACCTCCCCCGCCCCCCAAGCCCTCTTCAGCAGTGGGAGCTTGGGATGTGCCTCATCTCCAACCCCATCCCTGGCAGTGGCACCGAGGACTCCTCCCAGTGATTGTGGGAGATTGCAGATGGAGGCAACAAAAGGGCACCAGGTCAGGGAACAGTGCTATCAAAAAGCCCGCATCTCCCCATCTCATTCCCCTTGAGCAAGGATGCTTGGTTACACATCTGCTTGGGAGCAGTAGTATAACTTTGGGGAGGGGATGCTGAATTCCCTTGACACACATCAGCTCTCCTGTGCCCATGAAGTCTGGGCCCTGGAAATCCTTTCCAAAGTTCCTCTCACTATAATATTGCCCATGACTGGGAGGACATTGATTGCTCACCATATGCTATTGTGGTACCTTTACCATAGTCAGGCCATTCACTGAAGTGTTGAGGTGGGAAGGCTCGTGGCCCGAATGGTTCTATTGCAGAAACACACCAGGAAGAGCTGCTGCTGCAGACAACTCTGCTTTCTGGCCAGCATTGTTCTCCATTTTCCCTCTCTCTGTTTCACAGCATTTGGGTCTCCAAAGAGCCAGTCCCCAGAGGAGTAGCCATGCTGCACAGAGATGGAATTAACTAGGCTGACCCAGATAGGGAAATAAAAACAGCACTTGATGACTCGCTGCAAACTCCTGACAGTGGCAGCAAGTAAACGAGGAGTAGTGTCCATTGAGCAAAGGGTGATGTTCTAAGAGCAACCTCACTAGTCAGTGCTCTAAGGTTATGCTTTATTGTGGTGCAGTCCCATCCTGGCATGGCCCAGGTATCCCAGCATACCTTGCAAAATGATGACTTGTATTAGTAGAGTAGTGACTCTGAGGGGAAACTCTGCAGGAACTGCCTTCAGCAATAACTCACTTTGCTGAGCCAGAAACCAGGATGTCCTCTCCTGCCCAAGGTTGTGGTGGGAGGGTGAGCTCCAACCTGACTCTGCAGCCAGTTAGGGATGAGGGGACTGGATATGCCCATAGCCTCCCATGAGACAGCTACCAAAACACAGCTCCTGGAGTGTGGTGTCAGGGCAGTCTTTGACCAAGATCCCCAGAGGTTTGCACCTTTCAGTGACCTGCTGCCTTAGGCTGGAGCAAGCAACACACTGTGGAGTGACCAAATGAAGAACCCCCCGTCAAGGGCAGGGCAGGGCAGTGACATACCTCCCAACATACTGAGTGGCCAAATGGATGACAAGTCCCGCCCCTCAGTGGATAAGCTCCACCTCCCCACACGTACAAACAGACCTCCCAATATTCCAAGAGCCTAAAGAGGGACAGGAGCTCTCCTACTTCTCATTCCACTTAGTTTCTTGTCATTCTATCATCCCCCCATTGTCCTGCCAAGTTGTTTTTCTGGGAGGCAAGCAGGAAAGAGCCGCCTCCCTGAGGCTTGAAAATTGGTCCTTTTTGTTGGTTGATCCTGAAAGAGAACTTTGCCCCCATGAAAAGGACCGTGGGATTCAGCACCCAAGGAGGGACTGTCCCTCCTGAATAGGGACTGTTGGGAGGTATGCAGTGAGATCTCATTCCCTCTGGTGATAGCTCCCTGGAGCAATAACAACAATGTTGTCTGCTTAAGACAAAGTTTTACTTAAGGGATAGCAGTGAAGAGTCAGGTAAAGTACAGGGAAACACAAAGCAAGTCAGTTCCTACAATGGCCTTGCAGTTCATCTCTGGTGGGAGTGAGCCCTTTTCTGTGGTGCTCTGCAGCTGGCTAGGTAGAAGAGTTCAGTCCAAGGCTGAGCCAGGCCTCTCCAAGCTGCTTTACCGCTACACCACACAACCAGGCTGGGTTCTGAGTATTTGAGCAGCCTTGACTTCTCCCCATTCCGGGTCATCATCCTGTCTTCCTGAGCATTCACAGAGTGGAGAGCCAAAATTTAGGAGAGACTCAAAAACTCCATTAGGTCTAGTGGTCAGAACTAGCCCAGAGTGGCACACTGGAATGATACAGAGTGGGGTTTCATCACATGACCTCTTGCTTGGCACCTCTGTATGTATAGCCCTCTCTGTAAGAAGCCAAGCCCTGAGCTGGAACCTGGTCCCTCAGCCAGGGCAGTAATTCTTACCTCCCAACACCAAGGGTGCCGGTTCTCATGAGGCGAGGTGTTCTCTTAAAGACCCAGTGATAGAAATCCTCAGGAGCTCAGCTTTTATAATAAACCCAGATTAAAGCAACTCTCAAGGTTGTGGAGAAAATTTGAAAATGTGAAGACAGTGTATGCTGTTACGGACCCCCTGGAAATGGAATCTGGACTCCTACAACCCCTGGGAACGTAACTTCCTGTTGGGATTCATCCCCCTGGAATGTAACTCATTGTATAGGGCCATCAGCCAACCTCTTGTCTTATAACAATAGTTCTGGCCAAGTGGGGGGCAGGACTGGCTGGGTAGTGTTGAGCACTGGGTGGGACCGCTTTCAGGCTTGGTCCTTTTTACATGGGCCGCAGCGCAGGGGGTTGGTGTTCGCGCTGGTGCATGTGGGGAGGGTGTAGAAGGGCGTATACTGATCTCCACCCTCCTCCACCCATCGCACACACATGTAGCAATCGCCGTTTTCACCAGTTGCTCCATGCGTGTGCGATGGATGGAGGTGGGTGTGCATACGAGTTTGCGGGGGCGCACAGACACACACACCTGCCACAGCGTTTACATGAGACTCACGCATGCATGAACACCCAGATTTCTGGTTACTTTGCCCCCTCCTCTCCACACCCCAGGGAGAGCATATGTTGCAGCCTGCAAGGCATAGAGTCGGAGTTGATTAGCAGCATGTAACCTGTTTCAAACTCCAAAGCCTAGTTTCTCTGCCTCTGTCAGAGGCTGGTGGGTGAGAGAGGGAGGATTTAGGGGCCCCTGATTAAAGTTGGTGTGACTATTCATGCCCAAGTTCAAATTTGACAAATTTTGCATAACCCAAATTGCAAATTTAAATTTACAAAATTTGCATGCTGCTCCTTTGCCAATATTATTCAGTAATGTGGTTCTGACATAGTCAGATATTTGGTAACATTCTGTAGTGTTGTTTCTGCTACCACTGGCTCTGATCAAAACACAACAAAACAAACAGGCTGAAAAAAGCTGTTTGATTTTGATTTATGCCAATCAAAAAAACCCAGAACTAAACCAGGAAGGAGGCAAAGTGAGCAAAAACAGAAGTCATCAAACAAAGTTAAAGGAACCCAGCTGGACAGAGTTAAATTAGGCTAAGTCAAATCAAAGCAGCCAAACATAACCAAAATGGGAAGTGGACATTTCTCAAAGGATGTGAACCTGAATACAAGTGTTTAATAAAGCAAAATATTCAAATTGGATTCACACATTTTAAAAGCAAAATTAACCCCAGTTCTGCTCCTTAAGAATGACATGCACAGAGACTCCAGGGAGAGATCCCAAACCACTCCAGCTGAAATGAGCTCCAATCCTGCTAACTGTAACAGGGCAGGGTAAGGGGCAGAGCCTGACCCTTTAAGGAGCCAGAAGGTTAACGCCAGCTCAAGGTGGCACCCACTGGAGAGGCGCAGTGGTGGTGGGACCACACCTGGGACACCTCAGTTGGGCCAGCCAGTAGAATCATAGAATCATCGAGTTGGAAGTGACCTCAGAGGTCATCTAGTCCAATCCCCTGCTCAGTGCAGGAAATCCACAGCTACAGCATCCCTGACAGATGCCTGTCCAGCCTCTGTTTGAAAACCTCCAGCGAAGGAGAGCCCCTTCCCTGCCCCCCCCTCCCCCTCCAGGCAGTCTGTTCCATTGACGATTTTGGCTAATGTTTAGCCAAAATCTGCGTCCTTGTAATTTGAGCCCATTGGTTCTAGTCCTGCCCTCAGGAGCAACAGAGACGAAGTCTGCTCCATCTTCTATGTGACAGCTTTTCAGATAATATATTTGAAGACGACTATGATGTCTCCTTAGTCTTCTCCAGGCTAAACATACCCATCTCCTTCAACCTTTCCTCATAGGACCTCGTTTCCAGACCCCTGACCATCTTTGTCACTCTCCTCTGAACCCGTTCCACTCTGTCAATGTCCTTCTTAAAATGTGGTGCCCAGAACCGGACACAGTAGCAGGCCTAATGACGTAAAGGGTTGTAGGTGTGGCAGGGGCCAGCCAACTGAGCTGGGGACTTGAGAAGGTTTAGCAGGGAGACAGGAGGGAGAAGTCTGTCCCCAAAGGCCAGGATCCGGAGGATAGCGCTCTTCCTCTTCCTCTGGTCTGGCTCCAGGAGGGATAGTGTCTGGCCAGCAGAGCTGAAGCAACAGAGGCTGGAGGGAAGCTCTGCTGAGAAGGTAGGCCCAGGACTCAGAAGGAGGAATAGAGACAGGGGCCAAGAGGACTAGGCCTGTAGAGGAGAACTTCGTGGGGATAGATCTCCAAGTCCCAGAAGGCTGATCCAGCCTGCAACAAGGCTGTCTGGAAGGAATCTGGGAAAGGGGTTTCATGAGCCAGAGGGGGCATCTGGAGTGGTGCCTGAAGGACCAGAACAGTTTGAGATACATGGTGGGGAGCCAGGGGGCATTATGCTTGGCTACCAGACAATGGGTGTTTTCACATGGATGCAGGGGTGCTCACCCCTGGAGCAAGTCTGGGGTGCCGCTCGTATCCGCCCAAGTCCTTTTAAACAGACCCAGTGGCTGTTGTGGTTCACGGTCAGCCTGCATGCTCCCAGCTGCAGGTGGATCGCCCAATGCTCTGGACTGCTGCCTGCAGCCTGGGGAGCTGCAGTAACCATCCAAAGAGCAGCCCCGTCTGTGGCTGGTGCCCCAGCTTTGTGCTTCCCACTCCACCGGCGGTGCTTCTGGATGTCCTTGAGCGCTGGCACTGCCAGCGGGGCTGCCCCAGAGCAGGCACAGTCAGCCTGCCCTGCCTCTACTCTGCCTCCATGCTGGGTGGGCAGCCCGTCCGTTTAAAGACAGGTTGCCAGATGTGCAGGTGGAGCAGAGGCGGGAATGCTGTCCATCTGAAGACACCCAATGTACATGGTGGATAGTATACTGATGAATAAAAGGGCTGTAGCATAATTCCCCAGTGTGGACTCAAGTCTGTGGGGTTAACCCAGGAAAGAAATGCCCTGGGACAAGGCCTGCACTGCTACACTAACAATCCTACTGCCAGGCTATGTTCAGACATGACAGTGTCAGGAAGGATGTACTGCCTAATGGCTAATCCCTCACTCTGAGTTCAACGGTAATGTTGGGTGTCTTCAGATGGAGAGCACTCATGCCACTGTTCCACCTCACCCCCAGGCAGGCCAACCGTTTAAAGGCAGGCAGGCCGGTAGATGTGCAGGCGGAGCAGGCTGTGCCTACTCCAGGGCAGCCTTGCCAGTGGTGCTTTGGAACATCCAGGAGCACTGCCAGTGGAGTGGGCAGCCCAAATCTGGGGTACCGGATAGAGGCAGGGTTCCTGTTCATCTGCTCAGCAAATGGCCACTGAAGCCCTGCTCTTGGCTGGGGCTTGTCCCGGGAAACACCATAGCGTTGTGGGTGGTAGCCTAGAGGGTTGGGCGATCCGCCCACAACTCTATGGCGTGGGGAATGAGGCCATGTGGGCAGACTGTGGGCCATGGCAGCCACCACGTTTTTTAAATCTGACCCAGGCAGGGCTGCAAGTGGGCAGATGGGGGGGTGCACCCCTGGACCTGCTGCGGGGGTGAGCACTCCCGTGTCCATGTGAAAACACCCACTGCTCTTTGGGAATGACTGAAGTGTGCACTCAGTTAGCAAGACGTCAAAGCAGCAGAAATGATCTTCAGCAGAGTTGTGTAGCATTGGCTATGAGTAGGCCTACAGGCTTGTGCAAGCCCAGGCCAATCAATTGTTAGCAGTACACTTAGTTTAGTAGAATGCTTAGTGGAGAGTAGGTGCAATTTTTTCCACACAGAATTCATACATGACAGCTATTAGAGAGTAGGGCCCTCCACCGCTGGAATCGAGGCGGGGGGAGGTTGCTGAGCCCCGTTTCATCTCCCCCCCTCCCAGGGAGCACACGGAAGGAGCCGCAGGGGGCAGGGAAGCCTCATGTGTTCAGCCTAGGCACCTCTGATTGGTGGCCCAGGCATCAGGCACCCTGCGTTCTGGCGCCTGTTTGGTCGGCGCGGGGGCAGCACCTCCCCTTGTTAGAAAGGGGAGGAGGGGAGCTGCCACCCGCACACGCGTTTTTTTCTGTTGGGCACTTCATTCATGCCTGTTTCCTGAGTAGTTTGCCCCCAAGCAACCTTCCCCGTGAGGACAATGGAGGCGGAGATCGCAAGGGCGACCGGGAGATGTGGGAGAAGATACAGGCCTTGGAGCGTGAGCTGGGAGCAATGGCTGAATGGAGCTCCAGCGGCGTAGGAGAACGGGGACCTGAAATCATGTGGCCACAAGAAGGTGAGGATGAACTGCCGCTGGGTGGGGCCAGCCGGTATGGTGGAGGCCAGAGCTACGGGGGGCACTGGTTGGCCAGCTCAAATTACTTGCTCCGCTGCCAACTAGAGGCTTTGGGGCCCCAAAAGGGTACTGTCTATGGTACAAGACCAACGGGTTTAGCCACCAGGGCAGCGGCCCAACCGACCCAGGCAGAGCAAGCTCCCCAGGCCGGTGAACAGCGCCCGACAGCACAAATGTTATGGTGGAATGGAGCATGGGTGAAGGTTACCCCAGTCCCCACCCACCCACCCACCTGGGTATCAGTCAGCAGGGAGTGATTTCCTACCAAACAGGATGGGCGGCCAAGGAGCGAGACTGGACGTGAGGGAAGGTTTGTGGCTGTTTCGGGCAATTGAAACGGCCACAGTCAACCGCCCGCTTCCCCCACAGGGGGGTGGATATTCTGAGCTGTCCGCCCCTATAGAGGAACATTTAAGTTATGCCACTAGGGAAAGGATCTGGAAGGGAGAGTATATAGATATCTTTGCTCTCTTGTTCAGTGATCCCATTGTAGACCCGTCTGAAAAAGATGACCAAAAAGACAAGGAGAGGTTTAGGCGGCCAAAGATGGATAGGAACTGGGCAAACTGGTCCTCAGTCTTTTCAATGTACCTTGGGGTAACCCTGGAAGTTTTCCTGGAAAGGGCTGTTGAGTTATTAAAGTACGCAGACATAGTGAAGAGGGCTTACGGTGTAGGCCCCCCAGGAGCGTGGTTATGATATGATGAGGCCTTCCGCCACAGAGCGTGTTTTACGCCCGGGCTGCGGTGGGACTGCCACGCCCAAGACCTATGGCTGGATTGCATGGTCGATATGACCAATGCACCCAAGACAGACAGCAACCATATATTGTTAAAGGGAGGTGTGGCACCAGCAAATGTCCCCAGCAGGCTAGATGTCAGAAAGGACAGAGGGGCTACTTGTTGGGAATATAATAGGAATGGCAGGTGTTCACAGGGATCCTGTAAGTTCAGACATGTTTGTTCTATGTGTGGTGGTGCCCATTCTGTTTCGACATGTTACAGGGGAAAACCGATGGGCGGTAGAAGGAACCAACAAGGATCGGGACCGGGGTCAAACAATCAAGGCGGCCAGCAAGGGGCCGGAAAGGGAAAGGGGTCCAACCCCAATTGAGGTTAAGAGGCTTGAGAGGGCCCTGATTCACCATGCATATAGGGCCGAGGTTGAATATGTTTTACAGGGGTTTGAATGGGGTTTTGTTATCCTGGCTGGGGTCGTCCACCAAGGGCGGGAACCGCCTAATTTAAAGTCAGTAAATGGTATGGAAAATGTGGTTAGGGACAAGATCAACAAAGAGGTGACTGAAGGAAGAATAGTGGGCCCATTCATCGAGCCCGCCCCTGTAGGAATTTGTGGTATCTCCCTTAGGGATAGTGCCAAGAAAGGCATGGAGTGAGTTTTGACTGATACACCACCTTTCCTACCCGAGGGGACGCTAGGGAACTATCAACGGTGTGGTACACATCATTTGACCAAGCAATAGAAAGGGTCAGGGCATTTGGTAAAGGGGCCCTTCTGGCAAAATGTGATGTGAAGTCGGCATTTAGGCTTTTGCCAGTGCACCCAGACAGCTTTCAGCTCCTGGGGATGAAGTTTGAAGGGCAGTATTATTATGATAAGGCTATGCCTATGGGCTGTTCAATCTCCTGCTCTGCGTTCAAGCATTTTAGCTCGATGGTAGAGTGGGTTTCCGGCAGAACATAGCTAAGGGGGACGTCTCAAAATATCTAGATGATTTTTTTATAATAGCCTCACTGATACCGGGTGAATGTGATCAGTTGTTGAGAGACTTCAAACGTTTAGCGGCTCATTTGGGCCTCTCGCTAGCACCTGAAAAAACAGAGAGACCAAGTACTAAAAATCACTTACTTGGGGATCGAGATAGATTTAGAACGCATGCTGTCCCGTTTGCCGGAAGACAAGCTTGAGGCCCTGAGAGAAAAGATACAGGCATGCAAAGGGGCCAAAAAGGTCACAGTGCGCATGTTGCAGTCCCTGTTAGGGAGCCTCAATTTTGCTTGCAGGGTGGTGGCCCCAGGGCGTGCATTCATGTCCAGGTTGTACTCCCTGTTGATGGGGAGCCCACCGCAGTACCATCACGTTAGAATTACTCAGGAGATGAAACAAGATTTGGGGACTTGGGCAAATTTTCTCAACGATTTCAACAGGGTAAGCTTTTGGTGGAATAAATTGCAGATGGGGGATCGGCTACAGGTACAATCTGATTCGACAGGGGGCATAGGTTTTGGAATGTATTTTAAAGATCGCTGGTGTGCTGCCCCATGGCCACCCTCATGGTCGGCATCAGAGGTTACACGAGATCTGACATTCCTGGAGTTATTCCCTATAGTACCAGCTGTACACCTCTCGGTAACAGAGTTCGCCAACAGATCAGTCACATTCTGGTGTGACAACCTGGCAGTGGTACATATTGTCAACTTCATGTCATCCAGATCCTCGAGGGTGCTGCGATTGGTGCAGGCACTGGTCCTTAAATGTTTGGAGCGGAATATACTTTTTTCAGCATGCCACGTTCCCAGGGTGGACAATAGCATAGCCAATGCGTTCTCTCGGTTACAGATGGAGCGATTCCTGGAGCTCGCACCGAATGCCGCCCTCAACCCAGAGCCGCTCCCCCATTGGGTCTGGAGCCTTGGAGAATAGAGATGCAGAGGATTGTCCCAGGATCTTTGGCCCCCCTGTACTTTGGCAGCGTATGAAAGGGCATATGGGGAGTTTCAGGAGTATAGGCTCACAAGGGGCTGGGGGCAGGGTTTCCCCATCCCTGAGGATGAAATGCTTCAGTTTGTATTGCACTTACGCCAGAAGGGCCTCGCAGGTAGGACATTAGCGGGGAAGGTGGCTGCCCTGACTTTTGTGAGTCATTTGAATGGTTACCCACCACCAGATAAAGGTTTTCTCATGAGATGTATTGTCAAAGGTTGGGCCAGAGCGACGGAACAGCGGGGCGATACGAGGGCCCCTATTTCCATCCCCATGTTAAAAGCCCTTTGTGGCGCCCTGCCGGGAATTTGTTTTGACCAATATGAAAGTTTGTTGTTCTCCACAGTTTTCAGAGTTGCGTTTTTGGGGGCATTTAGGGTAAATGAGATTGTAGCCAAAGGTAAAGATGATCAGACAGGCAGGGCTCTGGCATTACACGACATCCAGACTAGTTGGCTGGCATTGCAGATAAGGGTTCACCATTCAAAAACAGATCAAAAAGGTAGGGGGCAAATAGTGAATTTGAACAAGATTGATTCATGAGACATCTGCCCAGTACAGGCTGTAGGGAACTACCTGTCTCAGCGCCCTCAGGGGCATGGGTATTTATTTGTTCATCAAGACGGAACCCCTTTAACCCGTCACCAGTTCTCTGCAGTGTTGAAGGTAGCAATTAATGCCGTAGGTTTGCCCGTGGAGAGATATGGATCCCACTCTTTCAGAATAGGTGCTGCAACTACAGTGGCAGCTGCGGGGCGATCTGAAAAGGACATTAGAGCCTTAGGCAGATGGCGATCCCAGGCATACCAGGGATACATACAACCTCAGAACATGAACTAACAGTCTGCCTTTGCCTTCCTCCAGGCCTCAGACATCAGTGGGGAGACAAGACGGTGGTATGGATTGTCGACCACAGCCTGGTATGCCGGGCAGGAGAGGTAGCGAAGCGTTCACGGTGGGGGACACACCTAGGCCTGTCATCCAGGGCAGAATTAACATGGATGGGCAAAGGGGGTATGAAACGGGAACACTTGGTGCCGACACTGTCTCACGTACAACACCGGCCACATCCCGACATCATGATAGTCTTAGTGGCCCTGTGCTGGCGGCAAAGCTGCCAGCGTGCCAAAAATGGGCCAAGGTGGCATGGATTGGGGGTGGGCAGAGTGCACCAGATTTGGGGGCTATCAGAGCTGAGTCCCCAGACTCAGATCCTCAGCAACCTGGCAGGGGTGAGTGGGAGGTTGGTGGGGGGTACTGACCCTCATTTCAGTGCTCTGGCTCCCCAAATCACTCCGTTTCAGTGCTCAGTGGCCCCCAAACGAAAATCACTCTGTCCCTTGCATTGCATCCTACAGTGAGGCTTCTTCATTCCTACACCAGCTGCACTAGTATTCCACAGGCCCTGTGTTTAGCTTAGCAAAGAGAAGACTAAGGGGAGAATTGATACCATTCCTACCACTCAGGATTAGCTTAGCAAAGATAAGACTAAGGGGAGAACTGATACCATTCCTACCACTCAGGTTTAGCTTAGCAAAGAGAAGACTAAGGGGAGAATTGATACCAGACTTCCAATATCTACATTATTGTATATTAAGGCATCATTCGTTGCACCTGTAGTAATGCTGTACTGGAACACACAATTAAGGAACAGCCTTGAAGTAATGCACCCTTTCTGCTAACGCACAGCTGCCTTCTCACACAACATTCCTACCACTCAGGATTAGCTTAGCAAAAAGAAGACTAAGGGGAGAATTGATTCCAGAATTCCTACCACTCAGAATTCCTACCAGAATCCCTACCAGAATTCCTACCACTCACTATATTCCTACCACTCAGGATTAGCTTAGCAAGGAGAAGACTAAGGGGAGAATTGATACCATTCCTACCACTCAGGTTTAGATTAGCAAAGAGAAGACTAAGGGGAGAATTGATACCAGACTTCCAATATCTACATTATTGTATATTAAGGCATGCATTCCTAAATACTACAGGTGCATTCCTTGCACCTGTAGTAATGCTGCACTGGAACACAATTAAGGAACAGCCTTGAAGGAATGCACCCTTTCTGCTAACGCACAGCTGCCTTCAATATTCCTACCACTCAGGATTTAAATCCCCCATTCCTTCATTCCTACACCAGCTGTTACCCTCTATTAAACATATTAAATTCAATACATAAACATTTTAATCCAACATTCCTTCAGTCCTACACCAGCTGCACTAGTATTCCCAGCTCCCCCCAAGAGCCAGGCCCTGCCGGCCCAGCCCCCGGCCCCCCAAGAGCCAAGCCCCACTGGCCCAGCCCCCAGCCCACAAGAGCCAGCCCCCAGTCCCCCAAGAGCCAGTCCCCACCGGCCCAGTCCCCGGCCCCCCAAGAGCCAGGCCCCACCAGCCCAGCCCCCCAAGAGCCAGGCCCCACTGGCCCAGCCCCCGGCCCCCCAAGAGCCAGTCCCTGGCCCAGCCGGCCCAGTCCCTGGCCCCCCAAGAGCCAGGCCCCGGCCCAGCCCTCCCCCAGGCAGGCCCCACCTGCTGCCCCGCAGCTCCATCCTCAAATTGCCACTCGCTGCCGCCACTCTTCGTCGCCACTGCTGCACGCTCCTGCCACGAGGCTTCACCCTCCCGGAAGTTGCTTTTATGCTACTTCCGGGAGGGAGCGAGAAGGGGCCAGACTCTCCCAGAAGTAATATAAAAGCAAATTCCGGGAGGGTGAAGACTTGGGGTGGGGTGGGGGAGGCCGGCCTCCCCCCCCCATCCCGACCCAACCCGGCCGGGGTGTGTGTGTGTGTGTGTGTGTCAGGACCAACAATTTTTGTTTTTTTAAAATTAACAACAACAACAAAAACCAGGCTGTGGGACTGACCCTCCCTGCCCACCGGGAATCCCCCTGGTGGGTTCAATGGCCAATCCGTCACTGGCAGCACTTCCCCTTGTTAGAAAGGGGAGGAGGGGAGCTGCTGCCTGCACACATGTTTTTTTCTGTCGGGCGCTTCATTCGTGCCTGTTTCCTGAGTAGTCAGCACCCACCCACCCGTCCCACTAATACTGCGCATTTTAACTGGTTGCTGTTAGGGGACCAAGAAGGGATTTTTTGGAAGGCAACGCTACCATTACGCAGACGCCTTTTTGTTTTGCCTTCGCAGTATTCAGAATAGGCTAAAATAGTTTAACGATCATTAAATTAAATATAATCGGGCTAATTGGAATCAACCTTATTGGCAGCTAATTTAATAGTATTAACTTTAAAGCATCGATATTCAGTCAGTTAGGTTACAATTCAGATAATTACTTAATGTGGAACAATTTGGCACGGTTGTTTGTTTCTTGACAATTATTAAAGTCGCACTCTGGTGGGGGTCCAGTATGGTTAATAGGAGTTCTGTTAGGTAGTTTTAGGTTAGATGAAAGAGTCATCTCCATAAGAGATTGGGGAGGGGGGGTCGCGATACCTGTTGATAAGCAGGGCATGGCTAGCAACAGATTCGTTCCTCTGGGAGAGGTGTCAGATGGGGGGAAAGGGCAAGCATGGCCCTCAACCTGAATGACACCATTCTCCTTACTCGTGCCCAAACGGGCGTTTCCCCTTCGGCCTTGGCCAGGGAGCTGTTCGAAGGGGAATGTTTAAAGTTGATGTGGTGCTGGTATTGGAGGGCACATCCAGGCCAGATACCTCTTCAATGATTAGATAAGTTTCATGCAAAATACTGGACCCAGAATTGTTTAGTGGCAACCTCACCAACATTGTTGCTCTGTGTTTATTAAAGAGTGCAGCCATTTGAATCCATATCATGTCTCCGTGTGTCTTTTCAGGGGGAGGGGTGGGTGCGCCAGCAACTACCACCTCTCACCTCCCATCTGAACACACTCCAGTGCTGTTCTATAGTAGCTGGGCAGCTGCTATGTGGTCTAGCATCATGCCTGAACAAGCTCTAGGAAAATGCATGCACACATTCTGGGGACAGCTTGGAGTTGCCATTGAAGTCAAGAGCTCCTTCCAGTGGCAAGATGACCTTATTCCTGCCCTGACTACCATCTCCTTTGCAGCCCAGTTTTACCTTCCAGCCTGTTAATTCTTTGGTTTGCAATGGATTCCTGCTCAGAACTATTTTACTGAAGACATAATGGCTATTGAGTCTCAGCACCTACGCAGACAGAAATCAATGGCTCTGTTAAAATCAATTGCCTGTCTTGTTTGATCAGACTGTTTACACTGGCGGATGTCTGCAAATCATTTCCCACTTGACCCAGTACCTGCCTACATCTCAGCTCTTCTGGGGAAGATCTGATGTGTTACAGTCAAACTAACTTTATAAGAGTTCAAAAGAAAGCCTAAGAAAAGATGTTGGTGGATTACAAAGTGGTCTGCCTTCTGAATCAATATTGATTTAATCCTGATACCATTTGTGGTGCTAGGATGCTTTCTGTACTGGTGGCCTGAGCTCTGCATTCCCAGTGAGACAGAAAATTTAAGCCCTGACCCCTGACCAGCTGTCATAGCTAAAGATCCAAGCACTTTCCCTGAGATATCAGTTGTATCAAAATCTCCACTTGGGCAATAATATTCTACCTCCTTCAGATTTTCTCTGTGGGTTCAAATTTATTCTCTTCCGATTCCTGTCTTAAAATGCTTTAAAACTTTTTTTTTTTAAACCTTTTTGTACAACACACAGTTAATCTGTGGAACTCATTGCCATAGGATTTTACAAAGACTACTGGTATATCTGGGTTCCAGAGAGGATTTAGGTATGTGGATGGAGGATAGGTTCATCAATGGCTATTATACCATTTGGTCATGGGATGAAATTGCTGGGCATTGGGAGTGAATGACAATAGCCTGAGGCAGGTTGCTGCCTGGACAAAATGCTTCAGGAAGTCCAGGTGCTCCCTTCTCCTGCGTTTCAAGCCCCATTGGGTTAGGATTTGCAATGTCTGTGTCAGGGGAAACACTCCTACCCCATGTAGTGCAGCAGCAGGCCTATGGAACTGCATTGTTATCCAATGTGTGGGTCAGCCTCAAGGACAGGATATAGACCACTTCATACATGCCCTTTTTTATGTACTTCTTTTTCTAGGACCATTGACTACCCTGCTGTCACATCCATTTTGGATCAGCACTCACTCCCCCAGAAGTGTAAGTGGCATTAAAGAGAAGCTAGACTTTGTTTTCCTTTGCAGAGAGATCCAAAAGCCATATTTCCATGTGTGAAATCTCTGTAGCAAACCCATCTGTTTTACAAATTGATGGTGACCTGAAGACAGGGAGCATCTGTAATTTCTGAATCTGCCATTTTTATGCTAATGGAAAATCAGAGTCAGAGCTCAGGTACTGACATAATTCTTCACACCATACTGAGGTGAGTTCGCAGTCACAGGGCCTGATTCTTCACTTCATTACTCCAATTTTACATCAATGAGCTTAATTTACATGAATACTAGGGTGATGACAGGTCCCTTTAGTAAATGGGCTTTAATGGGGGTGGGGGGGGAGAAGCATGTAATTTACTCCCAGTTTTGAGTGCCAGGACAGAGCACAGGGGCCTTCATGTAACCAAAAATGAAGTCCATGAAACTTCCTTGCAACCAGGCATTACACAAAACTGAACATTACATTCCCAGAGGGCGTAAATCAGTAGAGTCCCCCAGGCAGGGGTGTAGCAAGGTGGGAGTGGCCCCCCTCCTGGGACACTCCATTCCAGTGTGTGTAGGCATTCTACATGCATGTGGGTCCCCGGGCTTGGGCTCTGTGCACCAATTATAGCTACACCCCTGACCCTAGAAGTTAGTGGGCCAAACCTCTGACGTTGGTTAACAGCTTTCAGCTCCATTAATTTAAACAGACCTGCTGATTTACGCTGGCTTATGGTTACTATACCTCCCCTTTAAAATAGGACACTTATGAAAAATATATGGTGCGGGGCTGCATTGGTTCCATGTATTTTTCAAAAGTGTCCTCTTTTAAAGTGGGGGCAAGGTAACCCTACACTGACTGAGGATCTGGAACGGCATCATGTAGTGGGAACAGCTAGGCTCAAGAGCTTACATCAGGCTTCTTAAGATTTCCCATTGGTGTGGTCTTCTGGTAGTGGGATCACTAGTGAAACCAGGCTGCTGCCAGCCTCTTGAACCCTGGCTGCCATTGCCTAGACTTGGGCAGGGTTAGAGGGCATGGGGGTGCAAATCCCAGCTGTTGACCTACACTGTTGTTTATGCCTCTCCTGGCCTGTTGCAGCTGCAAGGTTGGGAGAATGAAACAAGTAGACACTGGGTAGAGACTGACACAGCCCTCCGGAATAAATGTGTACACTAAAAGGCCTGCTCTTCCACCTGAGTTCACAGAGCAGCACAGAAGGGGGCTCTAGCAAGCCGAACACTGGCACAGATGGCACAGCATCGCACCTACTGCGCTAGCCCCACTGTGCAGCTCTTCAGAACACAACTCCATAAAGCGGTCTCACCTCTGCCCCTGTGCGTATGGGATCCCCCGCTGCTACCAGTTGGCAGCAGCTGTGGAACTGTTCCACCGTTATATTGGTGTTTTCCTTTGTGTTTGTTTCTACACAGTGCTTGCCGAGCACTAGGGCTGGTGCTAGGTTGAAATGGGCCCCCTCTTGTCCCCCTCTCGGAGGAGCAGGGCACACAGCAGCACAAGGGCATGTGAGCACCCCACACTTGTAGGCCCCGGTGTCACCGGTCCCTAATATTGCTATGCCAGTGTTGAGCACCTGCAACTCCTACTGACTTTTGTAAGGTCAAAAATAAAGGTCAGATCCTGCTGCCTTCAAAGCTCCTTGATTTGTGTGGGAACAGGATTAAGTCCAGAGTTATGAATGCCCTTCTGTTGGTGATGGATTGTATGCATCAAGCTGTGTTTACTCTCCTATGCATCTCAGCTCATGCTCTGTCCAGCCCTTCTGAAAATGACTCCCCCTCCTTTTCCTTCCCCACCCATACCAGCCTGCCCTGAACTCAGCATAAATCAACAGCCGCCTCCTGCTTTTCAACACACAGCTGCCCTTACACAGGACAGCAGGGGGCGCACCGCAAGGGAACGCAGCTGCTTGGCCCAGCTGAGAGAGTGAGAATTAGAGTCAGTGCCAGGGAAGTCACAACAGCTAGGGCTCCAGGGCACTTCCCTGCTGAGTGCTTGGCAGTCGCTGCTCTGCTTCTGTGACAGAATGATTCTTTTATGTCTCCTGAATAACAAGTGAGCCAGCCCTTCTGTCCAGGAGTGGCAGCCAGCCAGCCACCTGCCTGTGTGACATATGGTGAAAATGTCAGCTGAGGAACTGACACCAACGCTGTGGGATAGGGGCCTGGCCTGTTTAATCAGGAAGGAGAGTTCCTGGGGCCTGGCTGGCTCAGGGTGCTAGACATGGGATAGTCAGCAGGGCTTGTAGCTGTGTTTAGACGGCTCATCCCTGCTCTTGGAGTCAGCGTCCACATCCTAACTGGGTCCTTTAATATCTATCTCAGTACAGAGGCTAAGGACCAACTGGCTGGAGCACAGTCACTCTGCCTCTGTCAACAACACCTAATGGTGGACAATGTGACCATCTATAAGAGATGGCCCCAAAGTCTCCAAATTGCAGGGCTGTTTTCAAAACTGGAACTGAACCTTGAAATGATCAGGCACCAGGTTTAAAAGGGCGGGGGGGGGGGGGGGGGGAGTCAATTTTAATTCAACGCAGAATCAACCTGCGGAACTCTTTGCTATGGGATGTTCTGAAGGTCAACAGTACTATGACTAAGTTTTAAAAAACCCTGATAGGTCCATAAATGACTACTAGCCAAGTTGGTAAGAGGATGCAACCTCTGACTTCTGGGAATGAAAACCAGGGAATTGATCACTCCTCCATCTATGATTTGGTACAGGTTACTGTTAGAGACAAGAAACTGGGCTAAATGAACCATTGGCCTGGCCCAGTAGGGCAGTTCTTGTGCTCTTGTGTTCAAAGAGACTCAATGACTTTCCCTGGTTAGAGATACTTTTCCCTGCAAGCAGTGATGTCACCAATGACACACGGCAGAATAAAGAGGTATATAGGAACAGTACAATCGAAGCAAATGGCACAAACACACATATATATAGAAAGAGACTGCTCTCAGCAAAAGAAATAAAAGTTCCGCAAGTTAAGTCCTACACATGTTGATTGATAGACATATATATATATATATATATATATATATATATAATAACAGCTTTAATATATAGTGACATAATGTATATTATGTTTGAATAGGACACAAGAAAAAGAACCCCTTGAGGAAGCTACGCATGGCTAGCGAAACGTTGGTGTATTAATCCACATTGTTGTTTGCCTGTTCTCAGACAACCTTGTTAGTGTCTTTAATATAATCAGTCCAGTTTGCCTATACTATGTAGGTTGGATTTAGATTGGATGGATATGTTCTATCAAACTTTGTTGTAACTTTACCCTTGTGCACTGCTTATCTTGCTTGGCTATACTTCTGGTACTGTGTTTATCCATGTGTATATCTGCTCCTGTACTATTATTTTAGCAAGTGGCACTTGCTATTGTAAGTTTTTATACAGTTCTTGGAGAGACATTATATGAATTATACAGCCTCCCCTTTAAAAATTGTCAATATTTAATAAAAATTAACTTGGAGAACTTTTATTTCTTTTGCTGAGAGCAGTCTCTTTCTATATATGTGTGTTTGTACCAATGACACACAGGACATACAGTAAAGAAGGCAAAAGAAACACAGCTCCCCTAGTGCAGTGTGCTCAGGGCCCTGCTCTCCTGAAGATTCAAAGCTGAATGACTCTTGCTCAGACTATTAGAAGATCCAACCTGATGATTTGAGATTCGTTCTTAGATTCTGCCTCCCTCTGTATGTGCTGAGCAGGGGTGACTGCAGGATGCAGTTTGCTTTGTCAGTCACATTGAAATGATTAGACAACCCTAAAGAAAGGGATAATATTAACCAGACTGTTCTTTTGGGCTAAGCAACCACAGCCCCTCATGAGTGACCCCCAATAATTGAAGCACCCAGAGTGAGAGGCCACCTTGAAAACTGGTCTGGGAGCTGAGCCCAGTAACCAAGGAAGCATGATGAGTGGATGGCGGGGCCTGAGGCTTCCAGCCAGTTAGTGTGCAACCTGCCATGCTTACCACCTTGCTGTCTCCCAGCAATGCACAGCCCTTAGCAGTGCATGCCCATCCTGCAACAGCAAGAGAGCTCATTGCCCAACACAGGGACATATCCCACTCCTCTTTCTGGGAAGGGGAGGCCTGGACCCCTGATTCACATTGTACCTGGTGGAAGGCAATGCTGACTTTGTTCCACTTGGCATTTAGCATGTATGGCAGCGTGATCCCCAGCACTGAGCATTCCTAGAAGAGACAGACATCCATATCTCAGTAAGTGAGAGATTCTTCCATCCTTAACTCTCATGAGCAACCCACAGTCACAAATGGATTCAGCAGGCTGCTCAGATGGGTAATTGTTGGACAGCATGGGGTTCTGTACAGTTTCTTCATTGAGGAGCCTGGGGGACAGGGTCCAAACTAGGGATGGAAAATTGGGTTGAAAATTCAGATCGGATCAAAATTGGAATCAGATTCAACTGAATCATATTTGAATCGGATTAAAATCAGAATTGGATCATATTTGATCCGATTCTGTCCTGGGCCCTCTCTTCTTCTCTATCCACACCCTGTCCCTGGGCAAACTCATTGCCTCCCATGGCTTCCAATATCACCTCTATGCTGACGACACTGAACTCTCTCTCTCCACCCACTCTCTTTCCCCTTCTGTCCAAGCTCGCCTCATCAACTGTCTCTCTGATATCTCCACCTGCATGTCCCAACATCACCTCAAGCTCAACATGACTAAGACTGAACTCCTTACCTTTCCTCCCTTCCCTTCCTCCCCTTCTTCTCTATCCATCCTTATTGATGGTGTCACCATCCGCCCTGTTCCCCAAGCCCGTAGCTTGGGATTCGACTTCGATACTCACCTCTCCTTTAAACCTTACATTGACTCTGTTGCCAAGTTCTGTTGTTTTGCCCTCTATAACATTGCTCGGATTCGCCCCTTTCTCTCTGTCTCCTCAGCCAAACCCCTTGTTCATGCTATGGTCATCTCCCGCCTTGACTACTGCAACCTCCTCCTTACTGGCCTCCCTCGCTCTGATCTCTCCGCCCTTATCTCCATCCAAAACTCTGCTGCTAGAGTAATACACTCATCGCTTCGACCACGTGCAGCCTCTCCTCTCCTCACTTCACTGCCTCCCCCTCCCCCAACGCATCCTTCACAAATTCCTAGTATTTACTTATAAAGCCCTTCACAGCCTGGCTCCCCCTTACCTTATCTCCTTACCCCTCCCTTGCTCTCCCTTGCCTCCCCTGCTCCACTAACCGCCTTCGCCCCTTCTCCCTTGCTGCCCTCTATGCCTGGAACTCCCGCCCTGCCCACATCCGCCTTGCCCCCTCCCTCCGCTCCTTCAAATCCCTCCTCAAAACCCCCACCTCTTCCTCGCTGCTTGCTAGAACTTTCCTTTCAGCATTTACAGTCCGCCCTCCCCCTGACTGCAACCACGTCAAGCACGTGCATCTGAAACTTCGCATCCTCTTGAATGTTTTGTCCCTTGTCTCTCCCTATGTCCCCTCTCCTTGTTTTCCCCCTCTGAGTCTTTTAGATTGTAAGCCATAGGCAGGGACCGCGTCCATCTCATTGTTCTGTAAAGTGCCAAGGAACACAGCTGGCGCTATACAAGTGCTTATAATAATAATAATAATTAATAAATAATTTTTCTCCATTGACTTCAATGGGAACATTTCCCATTGAAGTAAATGGAAAACCAAACCTATTCAGTTCAATGGGCCATTCATCATTCCAAGCCACAATCCTAGAATGATGAATGGGCGAGCAAAGACCCTAACAAATTGCAACAGCAGAGAGGGGGAAATGAGCGAGAGTGCACCCCTGAATTAATCTGATCCAATGAAAATCAGGTGGATCGGATTAATCCAATTCCGATAAAAGTCGGGTGAATTGGATTAATCCGATTCCAATTTTCCCATTCCTAGTCCAAACCCAATCCGAATTCCCCTAACACTCCAGAATTGGAGGCACCTACACACCCAGCCAGCTGTGGACCCGAGCCCCTCAGACTCAGTTTTTGACATTCATGAGTCCATTTGCTTCCAACTGGAGTTCCTTTGGGCTCTAGCTGGATCCCACGTTGGCACTCTCTCTTGGTGGAGAATGGGCCATGGAGTGTTCTCCTTGGGCAGGGCTGAGGCACACCGGCAGGGTAACATGGGGATAGCTGCTACTGTGAACCTAGGGGGACATCCCTCACCGTACTTTATATCGCTCAGTAAATAATCCTGGTAAGTAACCCTAGCTTTTCCCTGAAGGGAAGCCACCTAAATATAAATTAAAGATATTCTCCAGAAGCTGCCTTTACAAAAACAATAAGAGAAACTGAGGAAGCAGCTGATTCCTCAGTCATCAGAACCAGTAAAATACTTTTTAGCTCCAGAAGTCTCCACTTTCAGACATCCCCCCCCCCTCCATATTTGGGCTTCAGGGGGAAATGCGCAGCCCGAATATGCACAGGGATCGCCCGGTCCGACAGGCCCCCCATGTTGCTTTGCTGGCAGAGACGCGCGGGGGAGGCTTTCGGACTGGCTGATCCCCACACATATTTGGGCTGCGCATCCCCCCACCGCAGCACAAATATGCACCGGGGGCGGGGGAAGCATGTCTGGAAGTAGCCTAAAGCCCCAACCTGAGAGCTCTCACACGTCAGACTAATCTAGCCATTTCAACCTAGTCCCCAATAGATGAAGATATGTGAAAGGGTATATAACACAGGTGCCAGACTTACTGATTAATGCAACCTGGCAGATTGTTGCCTGCAGTCAATATTGATGGAGCTCAGCAAGGGCACTTGTGATCAGGAAAGAGTAGGAATTTTGCAGCTATATGGCAGGGAAACGAGGCAAGAAACCCTCCTTGTGTTTGCTAAATGGGAGTTTACAAGGCCCTTCAGCTCCTTAAAAGTAAAACACAGATGCCTGCAAGGAGCACTGCGTATTCATACACACAATGAAAACACCCCTCGCCTCTCACCGGGCACACAGAAAAGATTGCAGCCTTCAGGCGTTGTGTTCTTGAACCTTTTAGAGCTGTGTCACTAATGGACATTGACTTTCTTTACTCTGGAAAGTTTAGTCCCTCTGGCCGGATCAATAGCTTCTTGCGAGATTCCCCACGTCTACCTTCTGAATCCTCCCGTCTGGCTGGAATTAGAGCCATTGCAGCCCCAGCCCAGCTCTCACCATTGATCGTTGGAAGGAAGCTGTTCAGGAGAATAACCATGGCCCATCCACGGAGCGCTGGGGCCTGGAACAAAGGTGAATCATCTCCAATAAGCAATAGGCCCGAGTCCCAACTGCAGGAGCGAAATTCTCTAGGGGCTGTGAAACAGCCCCATTCAGCCTCAGGCCCATCTCAAAAAATAGCAGGACCCGACTCATGCTGAAGTATTCAGCAGAACTCTGCTCTCTCCAAACACTGGCTTTAATGAAAATGGGGTTGAGGGGAGATCAAAGCATCAATAGTTTGAGGGAAACAGGGTGGTCTCACCTGCTAGAGGCATCAGACTGGGAGTCAAAATACAGGGGTAATATTCATTGGTGTAATAAAAAGGGGTGTGAGAGACTCCCCCACTCAATTTCCCGAGGAGAGAATCTCTGCCCTCCCTGCCTCATATTTTAGGACCACTGCAGCTGCCATGACAGAAACCCCCATCCCCAGCAGCAAGGAGGGCACTCTCCCAGTACTCTGCCTCTGGCACCTGTAGCAGATCAGCCCTGGCCAGCTGGAATGATAAATTGCTCCCAGGCAACGCAGGTAACTGCCTCGATGCAAGGAGAGAGCACCCGGTTTGGGTAGACCCTCCGGGGGGGAAGGGGGTTGTCTTGGTTTCTCCCGTTCCATTCCAGCTCTGCCACTGACCTGCTGGGTGACCTTTGGCAAATCACACCCCACCACCTCACCTTTTGTCTTGTCGGGTCTGTACACTCTGGAACAGAGTCCTTATCTTCATAGCATTCATTCCGGGCCCAGCACAAGGCAGTCATGCTCTCTTCTGGGGCCTCTAGTCACAAGCTTAATACTACTACTAATTTGTTATATGCGAGACAAAGGAAGGACAGAGGGGGAGAAGAACAGGACAGATGAGCTTCCGAATTATGAAGCCCTGCTAAAGGGCACTGCCCATGAGCTGGCTCTGCCACAAGAAAAGACAGGAATCAAAGCTTCATGCCAAGAGCTGCCTGACATCTATCCCAGGCCCAGGATACAGAACTTACATTGATGGAGCCAACAGAGGAGGAAGAAGACTGGACAACATCAGAGCTAGAAGAAGAGAAATCAGCCATGTTAGATTTAAAGGTTCAAGCCAACTGCCTCTCAGCTGTGTTAGTGCCATTAACAGGGGGATAACAGCTCCCCAGTGCTGCCATCCGACCCCCTGCCTCATGCCCATAGATTGCCATCTCTCACTGGCACAATGCAGGAAAGTCTACAGTTTTAATGGCATAAAAACATTACATGAGAAGGGGGAATGAGCAGTGCCTACAATGCCAAAACCCCTGGTAACTGGCACCAGGATAAGAGGTGAGCATGCTCCCTTGTGCTGGCTGACTTGCCATCCAGCTCAGACTCCCTAGTCAGCTCATCCCACAGACCCTCAGACAAACAATCCACCAATGGGCAGACTGAGCACTGAACATTGCTAGCCATGTGGAATAAGGGCCAGATCCTTAGCATAGGCAGCTCGGACTGAGCTCTGCCCAGTTACACCAGTGGTGCTCCTGGCCCTATATTCCTTTCCAGAGACTGTCCCGTGCCCTCCATAAGCAGTGTGGAGCTACCCACAATGCTACTTGTGCGTGAGCTGCCCACAAGGCTTGTAATGTTAAAAACAGCTTGCCCTGCACTCTCTGAACAAGGGGAGAATCAAACAGGATGGTTTGTGACTTAGGCTTACTTATGGGTCTGCATCATTCCAGGAGAGTTGTGCACCAGCTGCTGCTGCGTGCTATTGTGCAGGAGAGAGACTGTAGACAGAACAGGTAGCCCCCTTACACTAGAAGTGGGGAACCCCCGGTCCATGGCTGTTTTTTAATTGGCCCTTTTCCATTTCTTGATCTGGTCCCTGGATCCAGTTGCTCCCCTCACGCGCTGACAGAGTGAGCTCAGGGGAAGGGAGCAGAGATGAGGGCATGCACACAAGGGCAGGGGATGGCTCCATGGCATAGAGTCCCAGTCTCTTCTCCCTTCTTGAACACCTCCTTTAAGCACCCCCAGTCCATGGAGCTTGTACTAGGTTTCAAAGTGGCCCACGATAGGGAAAAGCAGACTGTATTCAAGTTAATATAAAAACTTGGAATCATGATGGATCAGATCCTTAAATGGTATTAAGACAAAGAACTGGATTCCTAAACACTACAAGGCTTGCATCCTACTTTATGCCCCATTAGCCAGTGATTCTCTCTTCTTGCCCCAGACCGGCTCCCACAATACTAACCTGGAAAGAAGCCCCCTCTGATACATACCTGCCTTGGGACAGAGAGACCAGCAGCTTGCCATCAATGGGCAAACGCTGTGCCCCAGAGACAACACGCTGAAATCAGAAAGTGGAAGCCAGTGTAGGAGGCTGACACAGCATGGCCCGTCACACCTGGATGGCAGAGCTCAACCCATTCACTTGACTGAGCAGACAGAGACTAGGCTAAGACCTCTTTCAAAGTTCCTCTGAAAACCATTCTGTTTGGATTTTCCTGTTAGTAGGAGAGGGCAAGCTGAGAGGGATAAACTCATTGTAGATTCAAGAAACAAACACAGAGCCAGTCATTTGTGGGAAGCAAGTGGAACACTACATTAGGGCCCAGGAGAATGCTGTATTGGAATAAACCTAGCAGATGATAGTACAAACTACAGAGAGGAAAAGGGAGTTACTCTCTCTGACTGGAAAATGAGTGAATTTTTACCCCCAGTAGTTTGGGCTGGCAGAGGTTTCCAGGGACATGAGTTCAGGCATGTTCGGGTGGGAAAAACCTGGCTGGCAGGCCCAGGGAAGGGTGGGGCAGCTGAGGAGCAGAATTCCTGGCCCCAGGGGTGGAGAGAGGCTTGGACTAGCAGCCAGCCTGCCCAATCACCATCCCTCTTTTCCTCAGACCACTGGCTTGGCAGTCTGCAATTGGCTACGGGCTAGGCTGCACAGAGCCAGTGGGGCTTGTGGTAAGGCAGGCGCAGCAAGTAACAAAAGTAATTTGCCCTCCCACCCTTCCAATTCATTCTGAGCTAGCCACTGATCCTGTCAGAAGGCATTTTCAGAACTCTCCCTCTCCCAGCAGTTTGTGTTCCTCACAATCCATTGCCATCCTCCTCCTATTTCACCCATTTCCACACATTAACCTCCATAGCTTCATTTATTTAGATTAGATTAGATAGATTTAGGTGTTGTTTTTATTTTTTACCCCTCCCTGTGTTCTTTCTCCCTCCCCTCCATTGAATCCTTCCCTCCTCCCTGTATATATTCCAACCCTGATTCCCTTCCCCTGTTTTAGGATTTATTTAGAGTAGGATTAGATTAATTTAGGTTTCATTTCAATTTTGTACCCCTCCCTGTGTTGTTTGTTGTGAGTTGTCTGTGTCCCACTCCCCCATCCCTGTGTAGGTAGATAGATAGATAATGTGGGAGTTTGCTTAGTTAGAGAGAGAGAGAGAGAGAGAGAGAGAGAGAGTAGTGAATCAGATTTAATATTTTATAGTGTGTTTGTAGAAATTAGATAATATTCCATTTAGTTCCATAGGTTTTAGAATAGTTAATAGCAGTTGGAGTTAGTGTAGTAGATATGTATTATATTCCACATTTGAATGAATGAATAAATAAATAAATAAAAATATAAAATCTTCCTCTGCATTATTTGGGTGGGAGAAATGGAGAAGGGAAGCAGGAGAGGCCAGTCTGCTGCCCGTAAGGCAGGCAATGGGACACATGGCAGAGGTGGCAGGGGTTGTGCCAGCAGAGTGGCAGGCATCAGCAGCAGCCCGAGCCCATCACCACGCCCCAAACTGCACAGGCCTGATTTTGGGAGACAGGCTTCAGAGGCTCCCAGCAGTGGGCCAAGGGATCGCTGCTGGGATCGATGTATGGCTCCTCCTCCAGGTAGCTCTCCACTGCTGCTGAGGCACTGTCGTACTCCCTCACGTAACTCTGCTTGGGCACCACCTCCACTACTGTCCTCAGTCACGTTGCCTGCCCTGCTGTACACGGGCCCATGTTCACCAGAGTGGCCTGCATATATGAGCTGCTGCTGCTGCTCAGCCTGCTGCTGGTGCTGCTACTGCTAGGGCTGGGGGCAGGGATAGACCCCACCAGCTGAAAGGTGTGGCTGCTCCCACTCCCACCATCCCCAGACGCATCCTGCTGCTTCTGCTGCCACGCATTCTCCAGAGCCCTCTCTGCCGTTTGGACCCTCTCCACCAGATCACCCTTCCAGTGGCCATAAAGCGGTGTCTCCTTGACCCTGGGGTCCAGCATGGTTGCCAACACATATTCCTCCCACTTCAGGAGCTCATTGAACTTCACCTTCAGCCCTGCCTTCAGCTGCTGCACCAGGGTAACTGCCTCAGCTGCCAGCTTCCTGCCCTGAGGGCCACAATCCTGCCCCTGGAGAATCTCATCCAGCCTCCTGAGGAGACTCTGGACCAGAGGGGTCACCTGGCTGATGGTGGCCACGGAGGAGCGGATGGTCTCCGTCATGGCTAGGATGTCACGATTTGCGAGGTCCCATTTATTACAAATGGAAAGTGAGCTTTGTAGCTTAGCTGAACTAATCAAACTAAATTGGGCTGCACTTTTTCCAAGTTATATAAAATGAGTTTACACTTTACTTTGATATCCGACTAGCAAAGCAAGTATTGTAAATAGACAATATATTTATAAATAAAGGACCATGAGACTTTTGAATATAAAAATATATGCAAAATTTACTTAAATATTAATAGAAAATATCAGTAGCTTACACAGAATGGTACTGATAGCCAATCAAAGTTACATGATCTTAAAACATTTCTATTTTAAGAAAAAGCTTCTAAAAGCTTAACATATGCACAATTCATTGGCTCAAAGATATCAAGAATCATACGTTACATTCTTCCCAG
>QEPC01011877.1:1065896-1083237 GCA_003113815.1 Sphenodon punctatus
CTGCTGTGCCATGGGTTCTGTGCCCCGGCAATCCAATGTCTGCTTCTGCTGCCTCTGCTGTGCCATGGGTTCTGTGCCACGGCAATCCAATGTCCGCTTCTGCTGCCTCTGCTGTGCCATGGGTTCTGTGCCCCGGCAATCCAATGTCCGCTTCTGCTGCCTCTGCTGTGCCATGGGTTCTGTGCCCCGGCAATCCAATGTCTGCTGCTGCTGCTGCCGCTGCTGCACTCTGCTCTGCTGTCTCTACCTGAGACCCTGAGTTCTAGGGAAAGTCCCCCTAAAACTCTTGCATGCTTTGGTTCTGAGCTCAGTAGTTAAGCTTTTTGATGCATGTTACTGAATTTTCTCTGTGCTCAGAGTTCTGGGAGAGGTTGGGGGATGGGGTGGTGGGGTGACTATAGCTTAGGTGATAGCACTTTAAAAAGGAGACTGGGAAGTCAAGGATTCAAGCCCATCTTAGTTAACAGGATATTCTCTGCTTGAATGATTGATTTCCTTTTACATCTGTCAGGGATGGTTATACCTAATTGCACCCCACACTCTGTGCAAGAGTTTGGAGCAGGCGAGGTCTCTTCCCATCCTGCGATTCTCTCAGAAAGGTCATTCTCATGATACTGAGCACAAGGTTGCAGACTCGAGATACTCGCATGACTCCACAAAATATAGAACCCAAGCTAGATTTTCAAGTGTGCACAAATATATATGCAAGTATCCCAGTTCACATACTTGCCTAATTTGCTAGTGCAATTACCATGACTGCATGTGCAGTCACAAGGGCGTTGGGCCTACTTTAGGAATGCAAATGGGCATGCACACTTCTGAGAGGCCGGCCTTGAAAGTTTCCTGCCCACACAACTGGAGAGACTGAGCCAGGATGCTGAGTGACTCACAAGATCATCCACTAAGACACCCGCAGAAAGTTGGAAGGTTAAATGTTCATGTAGTAAATGGTGGGCGTCAAAATGCAATTCACTAACCTTAGGAATCAGAGCTGCCAAATGAGCTGTGGTGAGCTGCTTCTGCTGACAAAGGAAAGAGTCAGGCCACTGGGAAGATGCATATTTGGCTTCATTTCTGGAACGTTGATGTGATTTTGGCATATTTGGATTCCCTCATGTGTCCTTTTATTGAACTATTAATGCTGATTCAGGGTAACGAGTAAAAATAGACTCCGCTGACCTAATCCCAGCAGCAAGCAGGAAGTATTCTATGCCAGTAGTTCTCAAACTGGGAGAGTGGCCTCCGCAAGGGGCTGTAGAAAAGGATCCAGGGGAGGGAGATGAAAGAGCGCATAACTGTCAACTCCTGCTTATGCTCTAAGCTGGGGGGTGGGGGGTGAGGGATTTCCATAAAGGTAGGTTACCAAGGGGGAGAGAAATGGCAGGGTAAGGGCAGGGAAAGAAGCAGTAAAGTGTACATATGTGTGAGTGGCAGTGGGGCACAAGCAAAGGGGGCAGTGGGGCACAAGCAAAGGGGCACAAGCAAAGGGGGCAGAATCTAAATAGTTTGAGAATTTTAGCACTGGAGCCATCAGACCTGCCTTTGAATAACTCTGCAAGGAATGTAGTGCTTCATTTTTAAATTTTTTATTTTTTTTTAAGTCCCTGGGCTCAAGCTTGCCCCAGAGATCCCACCCTTGAGCTCAGAAGCATAGCATCTATTCCGAGGCGCTGGTGAAGCTGCCCTGCCACGCCCCCACAAGACTCCACCATCTCCTATGTTGCCAGCCCTTGTTCAGCTATTGGGCTGAGGCGGCCGGTGAATGAACAGTTGTTTAGCATTTCCAAGCAGCCCCAACCCTCTCAGGGGAGAAACTGGGGCTGAGGCTGGTGCTTCTGCATCGAGATGGGGGTGAGGTCTTGCAGGGTAGCAGCACTGACAGAGTCTGGGGCTGAGCCCTGGTACAAATTAAGCCCTGGAGGAATGTACATGCACTGTCTCGCTGGGAGACTGTCCATGCTCCAGCTTTTTCCTACTGGCCATGCTGAATCCTGAGCTTCCAGTTTTGCATTAGACAGTCTGAGAGACATCAAATTACAGTTAGGGAGGGACTACAAGTCAGAGCCAGGTTCATTGTAAACCCAGGCAACGCAGACAGATGCCAGAACAGTCTTGCAACTCATGGGCAGGCCCCATGTCCTCGGGACCCAAGTGGAAGGAAGTTCATGCCTCAGTGGGTGTTTGCAGATGCGACGGCTTCTGCCACCGCCATGGACTTCTCAGGTGGTGTTGGGGGGAGACGTCACTCTGGCCAGGACTCGGCTCAGCCACCAAACAAATGTTACAGCGGCCAGGCCGGGGAAGGGGTGGGGAGACGCGCAGCCACACTGCTACTCTGACCTGGCCAGTCATGGCGGCCAATGGCTGCCACCATGGTGCCCTGCAGTGGAGGGAACCCTGACCAGGTTAAGTAAAAGGGGCCGTTTATCCATAACTACATGCTTTACACCCAGACGGGCAGCCATTCCCTGTGTGGTGCTGGCACTTTTAGCCTGGGCTGTGATCTGGGGATGTTCCCAAGTCATAGCCCAGGCTAAGCACCAACATTACCTGGGGAACAGCCTGGGCTAAAATCTGGCGGCACATGCAAACGTGACGATAGCCTACAATTCCACATGGGTCAAACCATGGAAACGCAGGCTATCGTCACGGCTGAAAACGCCCAGTGTCTCTCTCCACATAGGAGAAAGCAGCCCATGTTCACACAGCTCCCCCTGCCCCCCCGCCCGCACTGCTTGCAGGGTTGTATGAAAGACCAGTATTAACACAGCCAACAGTCCAGCCACCTCACCTCTCCTTGCTCAGCCAAGCCGACGCTGCTTTCTCCAGGCAAGGCAGCTATTCCATTGCTGATGAAATCAAGTTGGAGCCAGGCTGTGGGGTCACGCTGAAGGGCATGGAGTTGGAGGGAGCTCCAGGCAGGGGAGTCTGGAACAGAGCCTGTTAGGGTGTTCAGTGGAAAATGACAGCAAATACCTTTATTCGCTTGGAGGAGACAGACACTGAATCTTCGGAGGGTGTGTGTGTGTGTGCTGCAGCCATGTCTGCAATATTTTCTTTGCAGTCATGAGAAGCAACCTACTTTTTAAAGAATAAACATGAAGATTCTCACAGTCTCACAAACTTAGGCTTTAAGGAAACCCCTAAATCCTGACCCTTGGTAGAGCTGGCATCCTTGTTTTCTTGCGTGCGCACGCGCGTGTGGGGAAAGGCCTGAAAGGGCAGAGGTGGAAGTGCTCATTCACAAAACGTTCCCCCAGTGAGGGAAGCCGATGCATAGAGCACAGCCCATACTAGCTTCTCTCTTGGGTGGGGTAGGGTGCTATGCGAAAAGGGAAAGCCGTGCCAAGCAACCCCACATCCCATACAAACCTGCCTCCAGCAGCAGCCCCTTTCCAAGGGAAACCAGCATGGACTGGACTGTCAGCTTCTCCTGCTTTGAAGGTTCTGTGGAAATAGGGTGGCCACTGACACATCCCCAGAATACAGGGTATGGGGGGAGGAAGAGCACAGCTGGCTCAGGGCTCCTTCCCCCAGCCAGGGTTGAGAACACGCGCTGGGCAAGGGATGAGGAAAGGGATGTAACGGTACCGGCAAAATGTCAACCATGGATGCAGATTTTAAACATTCATCCGGATGGCATTGGATGGATCAAAAATGTGGTCATATCCTGGGAAATCTGGATGCTATGGTAACCCTGGTAGCAGTCTCCTCACACCCCAGTGCTGGGACTGCTGGCTCACGTCTGAGCCCACATGCTGTCGATGCTGCTGTTCCCGCCTGGAAGTCATGAGATCATGACTTTCTGGAGGGGGAGGGGGTATTGTGGCAGCGCCGGCAGCATATGGAAAATACAAGACAAAAATCTGTAAATAAAGGACAACGGGCAAACCCTTCAAAAATCAAGATTGGCCTGAATAAAACAGGAAATGGCAACCCTATGTGGAAATGTGCATTAGGAAGGTTCCTAATTTACCGGCTAAGCAGTTTATTCAAAGAGAAATTATTTATTGGATCCTAAAATGGCTGTTAAGCAATTCCACAGCTGTCTAGTTCAGACCATGGACCAGCAACAGCTCTGCAACTTTCCTGCAGTCAGGTCTTTGCAAGGTCAGTAAGGTCCTTTTCAAATGCCCCCTTCCCCCCCCCCCCCCCCAGCACATGTGTGCAGGTCGGGGGCATCCGTAGGAACGCCATGAGTCGCTGCCGGTGGTGGTGGTGTGCCCATGGGAACATCGCTGGCGGTGTGCGCTCCCGCCCTCCACCCATCTCCACCCACCTCTACCCATGCATGGAGCAACCGGCGCCAATTCCCCTGCCTATGAAGTCATGACTCACATTTACACAGCTATCTCCACTTCCAAACTATTTAAAGGAGCAGTAGTGTGCCTACACCTGGTTAGGTTATCGGAACAAGGCATCGGATCAATATTTCAAATGTGTACAGTTGTGCCTGTAAAACTTGTTCTGCTAGGAGCCAGGAGCACTTACAGCCAGATTCTTCCACAGAGACTCAGTAAGACAACAAAGAGGATGGCAGCAGCAACTTACAAACCAAGGTGCTCAAAAGTGATGCATTGAGGATGTCCGTAACCAGCCGAATGCACTGGTTGATCTGTAACAATGTGCAAGCATACACAATGCAATGAGGAATCTAGACAGCCAGGCAGCAGTGGGGTGATTCTGGACCCATCTAATCTTGTACCTGTTCCTATGGGGGTGGCAGGTGCCGGTTCAACTGGCTCCATCTCACGCCTCGCCCACACATGGCCACCCGGAGGGAGGACATGAAAATAGCCTCCTCCTGGGGGCAGTGGGACCAGGCAGCCAAAAGTGTGCTCGTTCTGCCTGGTACAGGACATCTGGCCACTTTACTCTCATGACTAGCAAGCATTCCCATCACTGCACTTTTTCTGAGCAGGACATGGTGGTGTCACTGCACACAAACATCAGGCAATAAAGTTAAATCAAGGATGGTGAAATCGGTCCCTGTGCCGAGGGCCAGAACACCAAGCCCCCAGAAGCCCTGTCTGGACTTGGAGACTTTCAGAGCCACCAGATTATTAATAAGGAGCAATGACCAGTCATGGTGTGGTGTGGTAGCAGCTTTCCTCTCTTTCAGTCAGCTCTCAATTCAGGCTGGAGTCTTTAAGCTGAAAGGCTGCACATCTCATTTCTGCCATGCCCAGTGCTAACCAGTCCCTCAAACCCACAATTACGTCCATCTGATACCTTTGATTAAATGAGCAGCTGACTGGACATGTGAGCTGTTGGGCAACTTACCACATCAATCATGATTGTCCAGAGCACAGACTGTACATGCTCTTCTCATCTGGGTCACCCAAGCTGAGGAAAACAATGTGACATTGAAAGCCAGGCTAACTCCTAAGGAAAAATACAGATAGCAAGGCTGAGCCAGAAAGGGGACTAAGCAAGGATAAAAAACAAACAAAAAAACAGCATTCATTCCTTGACATAACAAACTCAACCAGAATCTGAGCTTGCTTCATTTTAGTTGTCTTTTTAGCCCCTGCAGCAGCAAACAAACTGTCCATGTATGATGCAAGTATACTGCAATGATGAATCTAGACAGCCAGGCACCAGTGGGGTGATTCTGGCCCCATCTAATCTTGTACCTGTTCCTATAACTAGAGGCCATGATGTCTGCCTGAGTCTGCAGGCAGCCTGCAACAATTGTTCAGAGAGGTCAGTGGTAGAAACGATTGCGGGGAACAGGTGTTTACTCTGAAGCCTAATTCTGTTTAGCTCAGAGTCAGCTGTTGCCTCAGCAGCATCAATACTGTTAGCTACTTGACTGCTAAGCATTCTGCCAATGTAATTGCTATCACTGATGGATGCGATGGTGGTAGAAGTCCTGCTAGCCGTTAGCCCAGGTGTTCAGGAATGAGCCTTGGATCTTATCAGCAGAATCTGAACCATTGTCCTTTTTGTTCCATCTGGACTGGGCCCCGCTGCTGCTAGGCCCCACTCCAAGTTCTGCAGGAATAGGAGTAAAGACAGAACTACTGATGAGGCCTGGCTCTGCCAGAGAAGAAGGGACATGGCCACTGCAGTGGCCAGAGCTTCAAGTCATACAGTGTAGCAGCAGGGCCACTGGCAGGGCTTGGGGTTGGGGGTTTAGGGATGGCGGGGCAGATCCACACATTCCCTGAGCCCAAGCCCCACTCCTGTCAGGTGCCTAGTGAGGATACCCCTGGCAGCTGGGAGTTTATGTTCAACACTGCAGGTTGACAATTCAGCTAACCTGATAAGCTGCTAGTCCCACCCTCCTGCACCTCACCTATCCCCAATTGTGGCCTTCCATTGCTCCTGGCGCTCACCTATTCTGCTCTTTGACTTGGATGTCATGGATAAAGGTCCTGGAAGTTTCAATGATGAAAACCTGGTCCTTGGACGCATCCAAAGTGGTTTGGATACTATATCAATTTTGACTTTCACTAAGGAATTGAAGATCCCAGCATCTGTGTTGAAGGGGAGAGGGAGGGAGGAAATACCCATTAATGGTCCTTCTTATTGGTCTTTTGGATGCTGACAGAATTCTGCCACCTCCTGCATGCATCTGCATTCAGATGGAAACCATTGACCATCCTGATAAGATGTGTGCAGGGACCCATGTCATTATTCATTTTAGTTTTTTGTTTTCATTATTTAAATCTTTTGTTTTTGTAAATCTCAAATTTTTGGTTTTGCTTTCGTTTTTTATTTCCATTTGTTTCAATTGAAAACACATTTTTGGATGTAGGTTTTTGGATGAATCTTGGAGCAATTGTACCTCCAATGGAAGGAATCATGTGTACCAAATTTCAGAAGGATTGGTTAAAGGAATTTGATTTTATATGCAGTTGAATTATGTTATTATGCACAAATCTGCATATACATTCCTGGCTGTAACTTCTTTTTATACCATCTAATGTGGATGAAACTTGGCAAGATTATACCCCTCATCAATATTACTATTTTTGTCAACTTTCAGAAGTATTGTATAAAGGGTCCTGGTGGTATAAGCAATTAACTTATAAATGTATGTCTGACTTTAACATCTTTGTAATCCAACCAGTGTACATGAAGTTTGGCAGAGATGTATTTTACATGTTCAGGATTATTCTTGCCAAATATTGGAAATATGTGATAAAGGGTCACAATTTTATATGCCTGCAAAGCATATGCAGAGAATGAGCCTATGCCAGGGATTCTCTTGCGTGTCACTATGGTATAAGATTGGTTTGTGATGCCAATTGGCCAGCAGAAATGTAAACCAAATATTATCCTCATTCTGTGCTATGACCATCCCAACTTCTCTCCCCACTTGTTACTAGGAAGTCGGAAACATCTGTTTAGAAAAGTGCCAATAGAGATTCTTTTATGTCCTCTGTCACAGTGCTGCAGGATGTGATTGTGATTATAATTGGCCAGCCTGGATGTGTAAACCATGTCTCCTGATTGCTGGGATGCTATCCCCAAAGTCCCAGTTATGTCCCTTCTATGCCCGTCTCAGGGCTGCTCCCTATGCCTGCCTCGAAGTCACCACTGATTGGTCCTGTAAAGCTGGAAGAATGCAATAATTGACCAGTGAATGTGTCTGTCAGTCTGTGTGGTTGAGCCCCATCCTTCCTCCTACAGCCTCCCTTCACCTGCCATGCCAGGGGCCTGTCTCTGACTGGCACTGCATGTGCTGCTATTTATCTAAATAATGGTCTTCAAGGGGACAACTTCAACTGCTTATAGAATTGGGGCCCTTTATCAAATTCTCCTGTAGTTTGGCAGAGATGACAGGAAGGTGGGCAATACATTCCTGCCAAATTACTTGTAAACAGGATGGAATATACAAATGTTACTCCTGGAAATGCATTTTCAACCTAATGTCTTATAACATCAGAACCTTTTGTTCAATCTTTCTGAAATGTAGCAGGATTGGTAATCGTGGGAGGAGATGTAATATTTCCATGTTTCATGCATATTGGATGGAAGATAAAGACATTGTATCCAGGAATGTGTATGCAGCTTGTCTTGAAATCACAACATTCAATTGCATATACAATCGGTTTCCTTTATCCAATATTTCCTATATTTGGTACACACAGTGACCTCCAGTGGGGGTACAACCTCTCCATGGTTCATCATAATGGAATAAGAAACAAAAACGTTATAGCCAGAAATAAAGTTTTCATTTCCCCCCCCCATTATTTCAAAAACTAAAATTCATTTTCATTTTTGTTTTCATTATCATTATTTTTCATTTTCATTATTACAATAATGAAAAAGTATAAATTTTCATTTTTGTTATCATAATAACAAAAACTAATTGCACACCCCTAATCCTGATTTCCGTGTGGCCTTGGCAGACCACTCTGCCCTGGCATCTCATTAGAGCTGATGTGAAGGCTGATCCCCCCTCAGCGTACTCAGAGATTCTGGTCGTGACAGTGAAATACACAGCAGAGCTGGTCACTAAATGACAACCTCTCTGAAATGCAGCAGAGATGAGGAACTAAGAATCTTACAAAGACAACTCTGAGTGCCTTCTACAGCTACATGAATCAGAGAAAGACAAAGAATCCAGGTCCCATTTGCAAGCTTTGAGAATCCAGATGTTTCCATGGATCAAATTGTTCCCTCTGCCATAGAAAGCCCTCTGTGGGGAGGAAATCTCTGTAGGCTCCCTCTGGGCAAGGGGAGGGGAGGGCAGCTTTCCTCACACTGTCCTTTTGGTAAATACTGGGTTTGCCTTCCTCACAGAGTAGGTCCAAAAGGAGTTCAGTGACCACTAAAACACTATAGGGTGCCATATATGCAACTTTTAGAGGAAGCTTAAGAGAAATATAGGTTGCAGGGCTGCATTGGCTTCAGTGCAGTCCTGCAAGCTGTATTTCTCATAAGTGTCCCCTAAAATGTGCATATCTGGCCACCCTAAAACACTGGGTGCTTTTAGACAAGCACCTCCCCACCCACTACCCACCCACTATACATGTTGCAAGGCTGCAGTGGTGCCCTATGGGTGCCCTGCAACATGCATAATGTGTGGGTAGTGGGTGGGGAGGTGGTTGTCTAAAAGCCCCCACTGGGTGTCCCCCATCAGAAGGTGCTCTGTGTGTGCGAGATCCAGACAGAACCTGGGCAGAACCTGTAGGATTCATGTTTGTGTGGAGAGGGATGAAAGAAGGAGCCAGTTTCCCAGGATGGGATAAGAAGGCCCAAGGCTGCAACTTCCCACAAATCAAGGGGAGACAAAGAGCTCCTGGGCCAGCCCCAGGGTTTATTCTGCATGTGAAGATCTCAGAGCAGAGACTCCAAAGGCACCTGGGACTTTAGAAGCCCCCTGTGCACCTTGCTGGCTCCCTTTACTATGTTCCTGCTGTCTCGGCAGAACAGGGACCTGACAGATTCCACTGAGCATCCACCTTTTGCCATCTATGCTGATTTCCACTGGGAGGGACAGGAGGATCTCATTGTCTGGAGAAAACTTCATGGTGGTTTGGAGGATGAGGATTTTCATGATGGTCAAGCTGAGAAATGAAAGCAGGGAGAGTGGTGAGTGAGAGCAGCTCTATTATAAAAATGTTTTGTGGGCTGGGCAGTCACTATTGCCTTATGATGGCACAAATAAGCAGGAAGATGCGAGTACAGGAACAACCCTCTTCCTGCTTTGGGCACTCTTTCCTTCGAAAGCCTTGCCCATCACCCAACAGCACAGTTTCAAATCCCTGGAGTCAGGCCTGTCTCAACAGTTGTTTTTCTTAACTATTTTCTGCCAGACCTGATTCTATGTCCCTATCACAGGAGCAATGAAGTGTCTGGGACTGGATTGCCATGGGGAGAACAGAAGGGATTATCCATTAGTTAAGGAGAGTACAGTATTGTAAGGTGGAATATTTTGATGTTCGGTAAAATGTGGAATATTAGATGGTAGGTGTTACAAATTTCACACACACAATGAGTATGTTAGTGATTTGCAGGTAGAAATATTTTGGGAAGATGGGATAACTGAGACATAAGATATAAAGATTTAAAGATTATCACATTTTGTGCATTTTCTTCCAGGTTGCCACCAAATCTGTTGAGCAGGGGAGGAAATGTATCAGGTTGTTTTTAGAGCTCTAAGTAGTTTAGAAAATTAAAGTATATTCCCCAGTTTGTGCTTCTGTTTATTTTATTACAATTCACGCTCTAGTTTTTATGTTATAATGTTCACAAAGTCCCGTTTTAGTCTATGAAGACAGAAATTACATTTCATGCATCCGCTGTTCTCTTTCTTTTACTGTAGCAGATTCCCCTCCCCCTGATTCACCCGACTGAAGGCTAATCATGAGGGATGGGGACCTGGGAAGGGGGTGCACGCTCTTCCCAGGTTCCCCTCACCCTCGATCCACCTACCTGACAACTGATCACAGGGGAGGGGAGCCTGGGAAGAGCACAGGCACTCCTCCCTGGCTCCCCTTTCCCTGATCAGTTGTTAGGCAGAGGCAAAGAGGGCAGCTCTTCCCAGGCTCTGCTCCCCCACAATCACCTGTTAGGCAGGGGGAGGGGTGCACTCTTCAGAGCCAGATCCACAGACTGATTTCTGAAGTGCACTATCTGCACTAAAACTTCTATCCATTCCATTTTCACAAAAGGTAATGTAATGAAATAAGAAAAATCTATTGTGTTAAGAATTCCTTCTCTCATGTTCTCTGAACTCAACTTTTTATACCCTTTGGTAAACTTCTTTGTCTACTTCATTATAAGATACGATAGATTCAGACAAAATCTGTGGTATCTCATACCATGACTGCACTATTTCTCATTTAAGACATAATCCAAATAACTCTTCTTTAATTCAAAATAGAATTATATGACAAAAATGTTCACATTTAGTACATCCACATCATACATTCTTCATTAGGTATTAAATAAATAAAATGTATCTCCTTTCTTTTCTTAAGGGATTTTATACGTAATGTACATACTTCAATTCCAGTTTCCTTCTATTCCTTTGCAAAAACCAAGGAAATTGTCTATCCAAAAAATCTATGGTTTAAGAACACAGTTAAGATTCTTCTCAGAATTTAAAAAAAGAAGTTGTATGTTAAGACATCTTCTATCAACTCTCCACCACCTACTTTTCCCCTGCCTTCCATTGTCTCACATCTATTTTCTTCCATCCGTGACACAATACAACATCAGCAGCTTTACTATTCCCTCACATTCCTCTTCTACCTTATCTATGACCAAAAAAACTAGGCAACTAACAATAAGGATCGGACCTAACTATTATGTAGTAACGTTATATTTGTAAGAAAACTTTATGACACTAGAACAATACCATTATTTATTTATTTATTTATTTATTTATTTAACAACTTTTGTTACCCCACCCCTCCTGCACCAGGCAGCTTGGGGCAGCTTACATATAAAAACAATAAAACAACAAGCTAAAACACAATAAAAGAGAAGACAAAAACAATAAATCTCCCCCCCTTCCATAACCCACAATCCCCCACCCTAAACACCATCTCCCCCACCAAACACCTGGCGGAACAGCCAGGTCTCAGTCATACACCGGAAGGAAGGGAGGTCCAGGATCATCTGAGCCTCCGCCGGGAGGGAATTCCACAGCTGAGGTGCGGCCACCAAGAACACTCTCTCCATAGTGGCCCCCTGGGCCACACGTGGGACCTCAAGGATGGTGCTCCCGACTGACAGCAGGGGTCGCTCCAGAGCACAGAGAGTGAGGCAATCTCATAGGTAGGTCGGACCAAGGCCATGTAGGGCTTTATAGGTCAACACCAAGGGCCCGGAAGACTATAGGCAGTCAGTGCAGAGCCCGGAGCACCTTTGTAATGTGCTCCCAGTGGCCCGACTCCGTAAGGAGACGGGCTGCCACATTCTGCACTAGCTGCAGTCTCCGGACCGTCACCATGGGTAGCATGGATGATGGTGGTCTGGTCGCTATCTGAAACATACAGCCAAAACCGATGCACAAGATAAAAAGTACTGTAACAAAAAGGTATATTATAAGCATTTTTTAATTGAGATATATAGAAAAGATATACATTTTATATTGGATATAGACATTTTACTACATAAAATAAGTCTGAGTCTTATTTTTAGTTGTGAGAGGGTTTTTTGTTTTGTTTTTTATTGGGGTTTTTTGCCTGTTATAGATAAGGTGGAAGAGGAGTGTGTGGGAGTAGTGAAGTTGCTTGTTCTATTGTGTCACAGATGAAAAAAAGTAGAAGATGTGAGACAGTGGAAGGTAGGTGGAAAGTACATGGTGGAGAGTTGATGGAAGATGTCTTAATGTATAATTTTCTTGGCAATATCATTCCTCCTGAACAGTTTGGATTACGCAAGGGGCGATCTACGCTGGATTGCTGTTTTGTCCTCTAGCATATGATTTCTAAATATGTTAAGTTAAAAAAGGCAAAATTATATCTGGCCTTTATTGACTATACAAAAGCCTTTGATACGGTGTCTAGAGAGAGGTTGTGGGAAAAGTTGAAGGCCTGGAGGATTAATGAGAATGTATTAAGCGAAATCCGTGCACTATATTCCAACAATGAGGCCTGTGTTAGAGTGGGACAGAGCTTAAGCAAACCGATAGTAATAGAAAGAGGTGTTTGCCAGGGGTGTGTCCTGGCCTCACTCCTATTTAGTTTATATGTGGCGGATTTCGTTACATACATTCAGATGAAGGAAACTCATCCGCCTAAGGCAGGGGATACCCAGATATCTATACTTCAGTTTGCTGATGATCTGGTTATCCTCTCGCAGACAGATATTGGATTAAGGCGGGCATTTAACAGCTGTCATGATTACTGTGAACTTAAAGGGCTAGAGATCAATGCCTCCAAAACTAAGCTCATGATCCTGGGTAGAGGAAAGTGCCCACAGTTGTGGAAGCTAAATGTGGGCTCTATAGAAGTGGTATCTTCCTTTTCTTACCTTGGAGTAAATTATACTAGAAGAGGCTCTTGGAGTGAGCATCTCCATGTAAGATCTATCAAGGCTGCTCAAGCTGCCCAAGCCCTTAGTAGGGCAATAGCCATTTCAAGGGGGGTGCCTCTCTCCACGTTTTTGGAGGTTTATTGTGCCAAGATCCCGGCTATGGCCATTTTTGGTCTGGAGCTGGTGCCCACTCTGAATATACTCTTGTTAGAGAGAGTGCAAAACAAGTTCTTGCGCCGACTGCTTAAAGTTGGCCCAGGTGTTCCTGGCGCAATTCTCTGCGCAGAGACAGGTACCAACTCCATAGGCTTTCTGGCCAGGATCTCTTATGTTAGATTTTGGTTACGTTTATTAGCCCACAAGGAGCGGGATCTGCTGTTGTTATGCCTAAGGGAAGAGCTCACTGTTGTGAGCCTGAGAGCTTACCCCTGGTTGCTGTATTTACTCCAACTTTTGTCTTCCTGTGGTTTTTCACTCAAATACTTTGCGGGCAAAAATCTAAACGTCATTGAGGCTGAATTGTATCTATGAATTAGAGATATAGCCCACCAAGAAGACTTGGCAGTTGTTGCCCAATGGAGAGTAGCACCCTTTTTAAGTCACTTCAAAAGGGAGGTCAAATTTGAAACATACTTGGATACCCTTACCAATCTGCGACTGCGCAGACTGTATACTCAGCTGCGCTTTCAGCTCGTGCATACTGCTGTCCTAGAGGGGAGACAAAATCAAGTACCCTATGGCCAGCGGCTATGTACGTGTTCATCAGCGGAGGTCGAATCTATGGACCATTTTTTGTTAAGATGCCCATATTATGATTCATTGCGGGTAGTGTGGCTAACACCTCTGCTTAAGAAAGGTCTAGATTTTGGCAGGGAAGGTTGCTATCACTTTCTTTTGTCATTGGTAGAGAGGGAGGAACTGGTAGCAATTGCTACCTTCTTAAGTCTGGCCATACAAACAAGAGTTCGAATTAAGCAAGGGTTGAAGGCTACAGGTATTGTCTAGTAGCTGCACCCCTGCCAGGGCATATTAGGTATCCAAAACACATTAGGGTATTTCTCCCCTCAAGTTTAGGGAACCAGCTATGGTTGGGTGATGCTGTCTTACCCTTGCTTATTGTAAATGATTGTAAATTTTTGATTATTGATGGAGGGGTTATTCTCAAGGGGGAGGAAATGCCTCGATTGGATTCAATCTGGTCTGCCATTAAGGATTAACTCTCCCTAGTATCTATGGTAAATACAAGGGGTTGTATTAAATTAACCCCCCCCCCCCCCCGTTGTTGTTTGTTCATAATGTTCATTGGAAATTTAGGACATTTCGATTCTACTTCCTGAAGAGTCAATTATGATTAATTACGATTGGTTCTTTGTATTGTTTTGGAGATTATTGTTATCTTATATTATGTCTTAAGGGTTATATGTTTCTCATCAATGCATAGTGTATATCTATTTTTATATTTGTATATGTTTGAGGCTACAGCGAGAGCTTATGACAATAAAGGTTGATGATTGATTGGTATAATTTTCTCTTCTTTTTAAAAAAATGATGAGTCGAATGAGAAGAGTATTACCTGCGTTCTTAAACCCTAGGTTTTTGGAATAGATAATAGTCTTATAGACAAGGACTTGTGTTCACTGCATTTTCTCTATTGGTGACAACTGGGAAAATGCCGTGAACATTGGTCCCTGATTATGGGTAAGGCACTAGACTGGAAATCAAGGTTCAGTTCCTGGCTCTGTCCATCACACACTTCCCACATAACCTTTCATCTCTAATCTCTGAGCTCTTCAGAACACAGATTAACCCTTATGTGCAGGGCCTAACATAATGGAGGTCTAGGTTGGAATGAAATGCAGTCGATGATACTAATATCATCAGTGAATAAACCACTTTCCATGGCAGCATTGTGGTTTCTTACCCATATCTGTGTGTGGTTAGGATTGTGCCTCCTGCATTTCCCTTCAATGACAAACTTACTGTATGATGCTGTGGATGAGGCCAAGTATGTCAGTCTGAGTTCCATGGTTTTTTATATCTCCATTTAGATTGGCACTTGGATCATCTCTGCCTTTTAGAAGCTCCCTTACATCTGCAATTGTTCTAGGCAGTAATTTCACTGTCCAGAGGCAGCAGCTCCTTGATCACATCAGAGAGTAAGGCTTGGATGTCTGTGAAAGCAGAGCATGACATCAGCTTTCCTGGGTACTTAATTCAAGTGGGAAATCCTGGTGATCACTGCACACACATTCTCAAGGCCTTGTGTCCCCATGATCCATCACAGTGAATTGCTTGACTGGCCCTCAGTGAAACTGCTACCACTTCATGCACCTGTTGCTTATGTGAAATGAGATGTTCTTGGAAAACAGGGATACAATGAGCTCCTGAACTAAACTGGATTTTTATACGAATTCAGCCATTTGCACAAATCTGGTTCTTAAAATGGTAGTTAGCATTTCACATCATTTAAATACAAGTGTAATCTAGCCTCTGAAATTTCACCTGCCATTGAGATAGAGGCAGGAGACACTCGAAACATTCTGCCGAAAGGAGCCACTGTTTGTATTATCTGAGGGTTTGTTTTGTGGTCCACCCCCACCCCCCTTAAACCTCTCCTACAGTTTCCTCCCTGGTGTTTGCCATTATGCATATACCTAGCCTGCATTTTGTTTGTTTATCATTTGATTCTTGACTTCCCTTCATTGTATTTTAATGTTTGAAATGTCAATGATTTTTTTCCCTAACAGATCCCTCCCAAATAATTGCTTCCATACACATATTCTACCTTTTCTCAGTCTATACAATCCTGACCTATTACCAGCCTTTGGAAGAGCCCTGTGTAGCCTGAAAGCCTGTATATTTGTGCCAACCGGAGTTGTTGCAATAAAAAAATCTCATCTGAAAGACATTTCTCCGAACTGGGATGCTGAGCTTGAGGAAAGCTAAGGTCCTCCTAGCTTATTTGGCGTCGGCAGCAAATTTGTTACTGGGCCATTGTGAGCACTCAATAGGCTTGTTCAACTGGCTGCTTAATAATATTGATCTTAAGCATTTGTTTCATTCATCTGTCAGTGTCCTCCAGACACATTGAATAAGTGAATGGATATAGGTTATCCCAATGTAAGGATGAGCAGGAAGTAAGTGGCAGAAGTAGGGGAACAGACCTCAGTGCTACTTCCGTAGAATATCAGAGGAATCCTCTTCACCTCCCCTTCTGCCAGTTAGACCAGCATTGCCTTGGCTGTTGCAGAGGAAGATGATCAGGAACAAGTAGCAGAACTTTAGCAGCCTTGGCTCCATCACCCACCTGTAAGGAGCATGTTATTAAATAGCGCAAAGCGTATCCCAGCTGGTAGAGGAAGCAAGCACAAGTGGGCAGAACACACTGAGGTTTCACAGCACAAACAGGATTTCCTGGTTCCAACTCATTTCTTGTGGCAAGGCAGCAGAATGAATTGATGGCTTCCCATCCCATATTTCCCAATAGTTCCTATTTCGGAGGAACAGTCCCACTTTGGGTGCCAAATCCCATTGTTCCTCTTTCAGGAGGGCAAAGCCTCCCCTCCCTTCAGGAGAGAGAGGGACAAAAAACCCAAACAAAATACAAGTCTCTGGTACCGCTTTCCTAGTTGCTGCCCAGGAAACACACTTGAGGGGCCAATGGGGAGATGATGACATGACAAAAAATTGGAATAATAAGTAGGAGACCTTCTGCCCCTCTTTATGCACTTGGAATGTTGGGAGGTGTGCGCGCACACACATGTAAGTGCATGAGGGGGCGGAGCTTATTTGCTAACAGGGTGGGGCTTATTGGCCAAGGGGATGGGGCTTGTCCCTCTTTGGCTACTTGAAGCACTAGGAGGTATGTCATCCTGCGAGGAACTGGGCCAATCGGCTGGTACAGGAATGGAGAGGAAGAACAAGGAAGATGCTGCCCAGGTGTGGCTGTAGTTGCTGGGGGCATGGAGTTTCAGGTGCAGAGTTGGGCCTGGCAGCTGTACCAAGGGAATGTCAGTGTGAGGAGCACTCCTCCAGTAGGTGGGAAAAGCTGAGCCAGGGGCTAAGGGCATGGCAGATGAAAACAAATGGTTACAAAGTAATGCAGGCCATATATTTGCTGATCAGGTTGTTGGAGTGACTCTTTTGGTAAGGCAAAGACTCATTTTCAGGCAGCGGCAGCTGCCTGAATACTTAAATGTACAGCCACTCTTCATTATAAACAGGCGACTGCTGAAGCCCCAATTTTGCAAAAACCGCTTGACCTATGTTTCTGAAAATTTCATCATGGCTGTAAATTGTGAGGACCATCATATCCACAAAGTTTGAAAAATATCCATCAGGAAAATAAAAAGTTATTGCAGCTTAAACGTTAATTGCTTGTGGTCAAAATTCATAC
>QEPC01011877.1:1102356-1126482 GCA_003113815.1 Sphenodon punctatus
GTGATTTTTAATCCCCCACCTATATATTTATTTATGACCGTACATGCCCTGTTTTATTGATATATTTTATAGTTGTATTTTAAATGTTTTGAAAATTGTTTTTATTGTTGTGAACCGCCCCGAGCTGCATGGCAGGATGGGGCGGTATAGAAATCTAGAAAATAAATAAAAATAAATAAATAAATAAATAAATAGTTCTAGGTAAGCTATGCCTGAGTTGTTTTATTCAGGAGTTATGGCTTTGTATGAAGAGGTCCTTTGGAATGAATTATGCTACAGAAATATATGTTCCTCTTGTCTTCATTATTTCTTGTAGACACTATCCACTAAGGATGACATGATGTCTGGATCCCAGTGCTCTGCATAATCAATCCACCAAACCTCAGGTCTAGTAGAAAGGAAAAGTGGAGTGATTTGTGTTTGTGTTAGGTATCTATATATCCCCTGTTACAATAGTACTGGACACCTCATAGACTTTTAACATTTCTCCTCACAACATGCATTGAGGTGAGGAAATGCCATTACAGAGGGGAAACTGAGGCACAGGGAGAGTAGACAAGTTGCCCAAGGCCATGTAGAGAGTCTGCAAGGGAGCAAGAAGTTGAACCCAGTCCACCAGTTTACATCTAACCACTGACTCTCTTTTCCTCCCTCCTCAATAAACACCTTTCCATCCTGCTCATTTTATCTAAACCTCTCACTGAGTAAGGAGGAATTCCCAAAATAATGGGGTGGCAAGAGAGGGTCGGGAGAGAGTCAAAGAACAAGGGGAAGAGAGAGGGGAAGCAATAACAGGGTAGGAAGGGAAGGAAGCAAGGTGTGTGCGTGTGTGTGTGTAGTTAGGAGGAGCCTCAACTATGACAAAGAAGTGGAAGGGGGCTGTAGTTCAAAAACATTTGAGAACCACTGCCTTAGGTTGTTTTGAAAAGCTCAGCCTAAAAGCAGATAAAAACATCCCAGTCCCTTTCCCTTGTGAGCCACAAGTCTCCAAAATGCTCTCCTTTGCTTGTCTGTAAGGTGCCGTCTCACATTTCACTACTCCATAAAGATTGCAGTGCACCATCGTTACTGAATATAATGCCCACTACAACAGCAATCGCTCCATTGAGCAGTGGACAGCAAAACCCTGCTGTTTGCTTGTGTATTAATAACGGAGGTCTGGTGAAAATTTAAAGTTAAAAATAGACAAACATGAAGGATGCCACTATGAGTGTGTATACTGTGGTGTTTTACTTTCTGTGTACTGCCCCTTTAAATGTGTAGACCGCTGCTGAATTGCGGGGAAGGAGATTCTTCACTGGGCTGCATTCTAATCTAAAGGAGGGATTCTGTCTCCCCACACCATGGTGCTGCAGCCGCCACAGTGCTTAGGGAGGGTGTGGTTCTGGTTACAAATCAAAATCCTGGCACAAATCTGGAGCCCACAGCTTTCTAGCCCAGAGGGGAGGGTTCTGCCAGCTGACACTCTATGGTGCTCTGCAGTTTGGTTCCGTAGGTTACTTGGCAGTCTCTGCATAAATGAGGGTTTGTAATTTAAGAGTGATCCAACCCAGTGCACAAACCTCATCACCAGTGAAGCAGGGAATGCAGCTGACACAAACCAGGGAAATCCACTTGTAGGAATATGCAGCCCAGTTGATGAACTGTGTAAAGAAAGTCCCTTCGCCGCCAAAATGGCAGCGACGGGTATTTGTTGCGCCCCCCCCTCCCAGGTTGGGGGAGACGCAGAGAGAAAGGCGGGCTCGGCCGCGGCGGGAAGACTTGTTAGAAAGTCTTCCCGCGTTTTTTGCTGGTGTGTTGGTTGCCAGTTGCCTGGCAACGGTCCTGTAAGCGAGGCTGCGCGTGCGCACCTCGTTGGGCGTGGGGACTCCGCCCCTGTTAGAAGGGGCGGATCCCTGAACGGCCGTTGAGGAGCCACTCGGGGGAAAAGCGGCCGATCGAGCAGCCCCTCCCTCCCTCCCTCAAACACTGTGGAAGATCTCGTTGCCACTAGTGGAACCGAGGAAGAATTTTGGTGGGCAACCTTCAGTTGTAAGGACCATGTGTTTCACCTCCTTATCAGTGTCTGAGTAGGTTAAATAGGTAAATGTTATGGAATGGGTAATTTTAATTGGCTGTGCAATTGGCATTATCATTTAAACATTAGCATAAAGAAAAATATTTCGAGAGGAATTTGGAATTGGTAATGAAGGAAGTTATTTGGTTCAGAGACGTGAAAGTTGGGAATAGCAGATTGGTATTGTTTGTCGCACTCGGCAGGGGTCCAGTATGCCATCATAGGATTTAATAGGTAAGGGATTACGATATTACGGAGTCATCTCCTTAAGAGATGGGGAAATGACAGGCATGGTAATGTTGGGTGCAGCATGCATTGATTTCATTTCCCTGGGAGTGAGGTAGTAGCAGGTTTTGAAAAGACATGCGCTGTCTTCGGGCCATGCCGATACTTATCTCCTTACTCAGGCTCTCAGATAGGGCTTGTCCCCCCCCCTTTGGCCAGATTCATGTCAAAGGAGGGGATGTTTGTGGTTTTGGGACTGTCAACGGAGGGCACATCCTGGCAGAACCATGTAAAAAGTTATATTTAGTGAGTTGACATACTGGACCCAAATTGCTGGAGGCAATTTACCCACCGACCGTCAATGACATTGTTTTCAATAAATGAGTGTGGCCAGATTTGAACCCAATACTGTCTCTGTGTCTCTTTGGGGTGCGTCGACAAGTCGTTCTGGCTGCTCAAGTGTGTAGCTCTGCCATCAGAGTAAATGAACTTAGCTGATGCGATGTTCATGGAGCAGAGGAAGGTGGCTAGAAAACCTCTGCTGCTCCGATATGCAGAGTGGCTGGGGAAATACAGTGTGGGTTGACTTCATGAGGTGCAGGGGCCTGGCCTCTGTGTTAACGAAATATGCAAAAAAAGGGTTAAGTTGTACATCTCTGTTCTGCAGCCCTCGACCTGCTGAGACAATGTCTCAGCCATGATCCACAAAATGCTTACACTGAAGTAGCCCCGCTGGCATACATACCCCACAGTAAGCGGTTTGTGGATTGCAGCCCAGGTCTCTGGGAATCAGTGACACAATCCAGTGCTGGCATCTGGTGACTTCAGCAGCATGGTCTAGTGAAGCTTGGATTCTCCCGTCAAGGCTCTTATCCTCCTCTTGGTCTGCACATGAGCTCTAAGTGCTAATTGGGAGCCCATCCTGAAGGAAGCAAGCAAGGGCCCCATTGGTACCGTACTGCCTTCACAACTAGGGTTAACACCACCCTTCTGTGTTTGACCCAGAATCTCTGGGTTTTAACACATTCTTTCTGGGTGAAGGTGGGTTATCCAGAGGTGCCGCTCGAATTTTTTTCAGGAGGAGGTGGGGGTAAGACGATGTCAGAAAGGGGTGGAGCAAATGCACCAAAGGGGGTGTGGCCACATTGGAAAGTGGCATTCGCGTCCCATTACCCTGTCCCCTTCGGGCCCAAGCTTCTACCCTATTCCCAGTTCACTAGGAAGGGAGAGGGAGGGAACACACACACACGGCTCCCAGTGTTGCAAGCACCAAAAAAGGGTCAAGGCCCACTCCTTGTCCATCAAGCCTTATCCTTCAGCAAATAAGCCCTGCCCCCTCACACACATACATGTGCGCAGTTGCGCACACACCCCTTCCCAACATTCCAGGGGCATAACGCAGGACAGAAGCCCACTTAGTTTCTTGTCATTCTGTCATCTCCCCATTGTCCTCGTAACCAGGAAAGAGGTGTCTGAGGCTTGAGTACTGGGGGGAGCGGGGGATTGCCCCTCTTTCCTGAACCCCCTGCAGGAGGGACAGAGGGATTCAGCATCCAAAGAGGGGCTGACTGTCCCTTCTAAATAGGGACTGTTGAGAAGTATGAGGTGACTGCTCTGACAGGGAGGCTTGTGTGCACAACGTGGTGAGTCAGTCTGTCATTGCATCCCCCTCACAGGGCTGGCTACTTACTCTCTCATGAGTATCCCCTATACCTAGCTAAACTCCACTCCCATTTGCTCCCTGGATTCCATGCCTGTAAGCGTTAAAGGGCCCTCGTTTCACTTGAAGTTAATGCAAATGCAAAACTCCTCCTAATTCTAGCAGAACCAGGATGGAGTGCATGGTTCGAGAAAGCCAGGCAGTTGCCCAGTGCAGCAAGCTGCTCCCAGTCCAGGAAATACACTTAGGACATGCAAATTCCATTCAAAGCAGGACCAGGTGCAATAAGGAAGTGCCCTGCTCACTGCCCAGTTGTGGCCTCAGGAGTCGAGGGCAGCAATGCCTGCTGGGAGACCTGGTGTGTGGAGATGGTGTGGTTGCCGTGTTGGTCCCAAATATAGGCAGTAGAGACAAAAAGAATGTGGAGATATCTTTTACTGGACCAACCCAAGTTGTCTTGTTCATTGTGTTGAACAATGTGTGCACATTCATTGCAATCTGCCACTCTGCCCAAGGACTGGGGAGTAGCTAGTTACTAGGCAGTGGTGGGTACAGATCTTGGAGGTTACAGCCTGGGGGTGCAGCTATTGAGGTCTTCTTTGTTGCCCCTTTTCAAAGGTAGAGCTTTTCCATATGAAACTACTCTTCTCCCTATGTTTGTTCCCCAGACAGAAGTGGCTGCCCATGTTCTGCTCTGCTTCACTTTCTGCTGGACGTTCAGCGCCCACGTTCCCTGCCAGGAGCCATCAGACACAGAGCTGGAATCAATGCTGCTCAGACATAGTCTTGCACCAGGAGCTGGCCTGCTGGTTTCGGTGAAGGATATTGTGCCAGATCTGGAAGTAAAAGTGTGTCCTGTGAACATCAACCCGATCTCCTTGAGCCTTCAGGACAGGAGCACCTCACCATGGTCATACAGGTAAATATGGTGCAAAGGATGCCTCAGCAAAGTCAGCCTCTGGATTTGGGCAGTGCTGGCAGAATTCGGAGCTCTGAAACTCTCCCACTTTCTCGTACAAATGCAAGGTGTTACCAGACGTATCGCTAGCCACTTGTTTTGACATTAAACCCACATTTGCCCATTACGTTTGTTTCTGCAAACACACTTTGTGATGCCAGAAAGCATGATCATGGACAGACAGCTAGTGCTTGCATGAAGCTGCTGTTACACATAGATAAGCTCATTGCTCAACTTCCTGATTGTGATTGCCTGAGATTGCCATAAGGATCTCTTACATTGAGGGATGGCTTTTGGCCAACAGCTGATGGAAGAGGATTATGAGGACGACTGGGTAGTTGAGAAAACATGCAGCAGCATAAATGTCTGTAAAACCAGCCACATGGCTCCAAACGATGTGTTTTTTAGACATGATGGATTTCCGCCAGTTCATGGTATGTCTGAAAACACCCCAGAGGCACTTTTCCAGAAGATCTAAAACTATGCCATCTTCATACTGTCAAGATGGCAACTTCCTGGCTGATCGATTGTTATTTATGATCAATTATTTTTGGTGTTTATTTGAACATTTTCAATACGAAAACATGTTGGAAATAATAGACACCTAGAGTCAGATGTTGTGGAAAAGGAAACATTTCACACCAATATGGCTGTCCTTGACAATGTCTGGTGCTAACTCAGGTTAGCATTTCCGATATGCAGACAGCTCTGCGCACACAGGCAGAGTGGCAGGCAAGGAATTGTTATATGGGGAGATTTTCAAAGGCCTAGACGGACATTAAGTGCCTAAATCCACTTAACACTTGATGAGAGTTATGTGTCTGACTGTCAATCCAGCCTTTGAAAATTACCCCAAGTGCAATAATTCCATTTTTAGGCAGTTGCTTTTTGACACTGAGAGGTGTTCCTGCACCCGTGTGACTCAGTTTCCCCTTTTCTTGATCCAGCTATAAACAGCCCCGAGTTCCCTGAGCAAGTCAGTTCTTTTTGCTAGGCACCCTAGGTGGCAAACACTGAGCAGAGCAGTGTTATTTGCCCTTATAGCTTGGCTTGTCCCTAAGAGACCATGAACAGGAAATGGCCTGGTTTACAGCATGTTCACAAACCCTCATTATTCCCACAGGGTCAGTGAAGATCCCAGCCGGTACCCGCGGAAGATAGTGGAAGCCTACTGCCTGTGTGAGGGCTGCCTAATAGACAGCCAGGAAGACCGGTCTGTCCAAAGCCAACCCTTCTACCTGGAGGTTCCAGTGCTGCAGAAAACCTCCCAGTGTCAGAGGGGGCAGTATGTCTACCGGCTCAGGCACCTGTGGGTCCCTCAGTTTTGCATTTGCCGTACCCCTTGACCAGCAAGAGATGCAAATGTTTTCACCTGTGTCCATGGTCATAACCTTGGGCTAAACTTTGTGGGGGGTGCTGACCCACATAAAACCTGCCCCCATATCCCTGGAACTGTGGGGGGAAGAAATTTGTGGAGGACACCCCTTCATCCCCTGCTATAATTACTCCCATGTGTCCCATACTTCATTGTCTGCGTCGCCATCTCACCCCCATCCCTGTGCTACTGGGAGTCAGAAGGACCAGGCAGTGGGATTAGTGCAGGAGAAATAGGGGCCACACTGCACCTCACGGATGAGGCCAGGCTCAGGTACTGTCCTTTGATAAAGGGAGAACTATGTTCAACTTCCAGGAAAGCTCTCTCCAGATCAGCAGGCAGCATCACTTCTCTCTTCCCAGCAGACCCTAGTGACAAGTATTACGGGGGAGGGATTTTCCAATTGCAAACCTGGTTTGCTTGTGTCCTCTTTCTCTGTTGGGACTGAGGCCAGAGGTTGGTGGGACTGGCTATTGTAGGTTTTGCTGAGTGATGCTACAGGGGAGCTGCAACCATGGAGGTCTCCAATGCAGCTAACCCCATCTTTAATATGCACTGAGGTATAGCCTACGCAGTGACAGGCCCAGCCACGGGGCTCCATCTTGTTGCTAGGATAAAATGGTCAAAGATGAGATTGTGTGCTATGATCTATTGTCTCTGTAAATGGTACCTCCGGAGGAAACGAGAGCAGCTGCCAAATGCTCTGTTCAACTTCGGGGCAGCTCTCCATCTCTGGCAAATTCCCAGTATTGTGCTTTTTGGGATAATGTTTAGGTTCCCTCATGTACTCACACGCAACTTTGAAGGACATGAGTCATGGCTTGCCCTTCCTTGGCTTCCATAGTGGATGTCTTCTGGATTTGTTGGAGAGAATTCCCTATCTTGTCTGAGAAGTAAAGAGAGGAAGCTTCAGCAGCAATACCTCCGGCAGCCTCACATACATGTTGAGCTGAGCAGCACAGGCCGCCATAGGATGCCTTAGAGAGAAATCCCTAAAGGGAGACAGGTGATTCCTGGCATCCTCACCCAGGGATAAGGACAGAGCATGATGCCTCCCAAACAGCTCCACGTATTTGCAGGCCTGTAATCCTGGCTTATTACCAGGAAAGAGGCAGACCTGGACTTTGGAGGAGGTAGGTGTGTTAGTTTCAGTGAACCACGGCAAGCCTGTGTTCATCCCATTTACGTGTCTGTCTGGGCAGTGGTTCCGAGAGGGTGTGCCATGTGGGTGATACTGTTTCGGGGAAGATGGCTGGCTGGTTCTATCACTTGTCAAACAGTTTCCCTACCACCCCAGAACTAGGGGACTACTCTGAAAACAACCAGAGTCCCCACCCCCCTTAGCCACAGACACACCCCGGACCCAACCCCAGCAATGCAAACTCCCTTCACGCCTCTTCTCCCTATTGACTGCTGCTGCACACCCAGGGATCTCAGGCAGAAGATGGTGCTGCCCTGTTGCCATCCCTCAAGCACAAGGCAGTGACCAGCAGTTAGGAGAAAGAGTAGTGGAAGCAATGATACCAAGGGAGAGGAAGAATGCTTCCTGTGCTAGCGTCTTAGATCCAGGGTGGGACTTAGGATTTTTGCAGCACTAGGCACTTCTGAGGCTGCTGCCCCCCACAGAGAGCAAATGTGGGGGGGAGGGGGGCAGGGGGGGAGTTGTGCACATGCCGGAGGCGTACACAGGGAAGCTGGTCGCTGCAGCCTCCTGCACAGTTGAGCTGATCCCACTCATCTGTGCAGCAGGCTGTGGCAGCGGTGGCAGCTTGGGGGGGGGGGGGGGCCTTCTTTGCCACCCTTCCAAATCCACTGTCATAGGCAACTGCCTAAGTTGCCTGCCCCTAAGTCCAGCCCTACTTAAGCCTCATTCACATAACATCATCCCCTTGCAAACACACCACTTTCTCCTTAATGTGTTTGCCTTGCCCTGTAACAATGTATTCACACAGCTACCAATCCCCCTGCATTTTAATGGCCCACCTATGGGCAGAGAACAAGAGATTGTCAAGGAACACAGGAAGCAGTAAGGATTTCTCACAACCCTGAGAATGTGGGTTTGTGCTACTATTCCCTCTAAAAGAGTGTTGCGTTGAGTGTGACCCTGCACAAATCAGCGTGGGAGGCAGAAAGTTGCAAAAGAGTCCCTGCCCCAAGACGTTCCAGACAGCAATTGGTGCAAGGGGAGAGTTCGGAGAGGTGCTGATGATGACCCCATGGCTTACTGTAACCTAGAATATAGGAGTGTGCCCATACTTCCATAAAATACCCTACTAAGTCCTGACTGCCAGTCGCACCCGTAGCACATTACCCCAAACAACCATAAATCTGTCTGATAGCAGAGTCCGAAAAGCACCAACAGGCATGAGGAATAAAGGCAAGAAACATGTGATGACTTGTTTTAAATGCCACTGCCTTGCCCTGTCCAGAATGCATGTCCAGTTCAGCATTCATTGAAGCTGGATTGGGTTCTGGCTGTGTCAAAAGAATCTACATCATTTCCAGGTTGTTTTTTTAGGGTTTGTGCTCTCTCTCTCAAGCTAAGCCAGTTCCATTTATGGAGCAGAACTAGAGCTGGCTGGAGCAGACACTACCCAGAATTGTGCTCATGATTCACTAAAGCAGGGGCGCAGAACCTTTCCCCTCCTGCGGACCACTTTGAAAATGAGTGCAAACTCCGTGGGCCAGATAGAAAGGGGGAGATGGGTTAAGGGTTATACTCGGTATGGGGAATAGGGATGGGCGAACGTGGTTCAGATGTTCGGAGTTCAGACGGAACTTGGTCTGTTTGGACGTCTGAACCGAATTCTCAAATGACCAAACAGATCGGTCGTGTTCAGATGAGTTCGGAGGCAGGAAAAACATCTTTTCAGGGCCAAAATGTAGGTTTTGGTTTTGGTTTCGATAGCGCTGTTTTTGACTGTTCAGCCAAGTTCGGCCAACCAGAACTCAGCTGAACCGAACCATCGAACCTGAATTCGGGTTTCGAACCAAATGACCGAACATCCGAACCGTATTCTGTTCGCCCATCCCTAATGGGGAAGAAAGGGGAGGGTCTAGATCATGGATCCATCCCTTATCTCTGCTCTCTTCCCCAGGGCTCGCTCACTCCCATGTTTGAGGGTACGACCAGATCTACAAGTCAGATCCAGGAATTAGAAAGCAGTGAATGCCAATGGCCATCCACATTCTTAGGGTCCTTCAATGCAAGGACACATTTGGTTAACTCCCAGGGAGATGATTTTATCCCAATATGCATCCCTTCTTCTTGAATCTTTACATCACTTTTCTCTATTTCCTGTCCATTGCTCTGTTGCTATGCAAGGATTTCCACACCCGAAGTTGCTGCACTTTACTGGGGGTGGGGTGGGGTGGGGTGGGGTGTGATTACTTGGTTTCTAGTCTGCAAAGTGCCCTGGCATCTCTCTTGCTCACATGAACAGTTACTCTGAGGTAACAATTGCTTCATTCTCTTTACTCTCACCTTTGTTCACCCAAGCAGAGAAGTAAAGGAGAGTAACTCTACCAGGAAGCAGGGTGAATCCAAGAAGGGAACATTCTACTCTAGTGGAGATGAGCATCTGGACAGTTTAGAGACAAACAGCTGTGTGGTTTTTTTCTCTGCCAGGCCCCCCACGTCCCAGAGTGCACCTCTCTTCCTGGTTGTTTGCTCTTAGGGCATTTGTACACGAGATGCAGACCTGTGAATTTCCTGGTAAACACAGTAATTACCTGCTCATGTAAATGCCTCCTGCAAGCTGTCTGGGAAAACACCCAGATTAGTAAAACCTCAATATCAAGATTTCACTAATCCGCATTTTAAATCTCCTGAGAGACTCTCACAACTTCATATCTGAATGTGAAGTTGCACAAGAATGCCACCATATAGGCTGCACTCTTCTTGGCTGTCCTGACAGACAGCTGATGGGCTGGGGGCAAAGGAGTGCTCTGGCTCCCCCTCCTTCACTTCAGCTGTGTGGGGGGAGCGCGTGTGTTCCTCCGGGCACCCCGCCCCATAATTGTTGTGTGAGCAGGCTGGCTGCTCGTTTAAAGGCACTTCCACTTACTTGTGCATCCAGGGGAATGCGGGAGTTTTTTGAACCCACAAATTCCCCATCTCATCTAAAAACATTCTCAGTGCTTGTCTGTGATATTGTCTTTGTTAGCTTATTTTTCCCAACTCCTATTGCAATTGGCTGCCTCCAGGCTAGCAAGCAGCAGTGGGGAAAAGCTGTGAAAGGGAGGATTGGGTTAGTTGCTGGTTCTCACTTCCGTTGCTCTGCCAGGATTACTTTTGATTAGCATCCCCTCCAGGAAAAGGAAAAGCACAATTCTCACAATCAGGACTATTCAGGGGGATATTAATCAAAAGTATAAGCAGAAGCAAACAAAAAAGTCGTTCTTTTCTTTTTACTTAACCAAGTAAAATACCAACAACTTATGCCTCCCTCCAAGCTTCAGCAATCTATGCAAAAGGAATCCATCCCTGATGGCACTCAAGAAATGAGTCAGAAGCAAAGCTAAATGCAAAACATGCAGGAAAGCATGCCAGTTCTGACTGACCTGCTTTCCCACCTGGGGGACAATCTGTTTAGAGATTATTTACCTAATGACGTTGATTATAATTTATTTTCCCTCCCTATTTGCAATTTGCTGCAAACAAGGGGTTCAGGAAGCCTGCAGTTTATGCAGATTTAGCTCCTATCACAGACTTTGGGGGAATTCATGGCGACAGGCATGAGAGCCGTGGATTTGCAGCAATTGGGCAGTGCCTGGTGCTGAATGGGGTGGCATTTGCTGGTGGCGTTCCCCAGGGTGCTGAAGCCTTGGCACCTCCTGTGGGAACAACGCAAGAGGGGAAGCCCAGAGAGACCTGTCGCTGGAATGAAGCTGCATTCTTTGGGATGCATAATGCATGAGAAGTGTCATGAGCCTGACAGGGGAGACCAAGAGTCAAATGCAAGCTCCAGGGACAGTATCTAATATTAGAGCAGGTCACTGAACAAACATTAACTCAGACAGTGTCATTAATGTTTACATTAACTGAGGCAGATGGAGAGACTGCAAGCTCCATTTAGAAGTAAAGAGGTGACCAGTTGATTTTTATTCTAGCCAATCTCTCTCATGCCGTGAGCTCTTGATTGAGCTGAACAAATGATTCTCGGTCAGTATAGCCTGGTGGGTATGCTGTTAGACTTGGACTAACATTCAAATCCCATCTTAGTCATGAACTCATTGGGTGGCCTTCGGCAAGTCACTATATCTCAGCATTAGTTCCCTATTTGTAAAATGAGAATGAGAATGGTTTATCTCACAGGGTGGTGGTTGTTAGGATGAGCTAGATAAGTATTATTAGGCACTTTGAACGCTGAAAGTGCGATAGATATAATAACTTTTGGTCAATGACCTTCACACCATGTTTTTGAATGAGTCCATATGACACAATTCCTTAGAAAGGGATTCTTATCTACAAACAGATTGCAAGGCAGTTTGGGGGAAGGGAAATTCTCGACTCCCCATATGTGGCTTCCTTGGGTAAGTTACATGACTTGATTCCGTTCACTGACAGGATATCCCATGGAATAGGCCTTGGGAGGAGGGCATGAGAGAAATATTATGTTCAGACTTACAGTCCAATTTGAAATTTGCTTTGATGAGTGCTCCAGCACTGGCCTGCCAATAAGTCTTGGGAGAGTCTTCAAGAAATAAAGGAACCAGAGCTGAAACAAGGATTTGTGAAGAATATTGTTGCAGACAAAGCCAAGACTGAGGCCCGTTTGCCTGATACTTGATTCAGATATTTTGGTTTGGCCATTTTGGTATTTAAGTTACAGCACTGAAATGCCAAATTGCACAAAATATGCCAACTGAAATAACCAAATAAGTGGCTACATGAGTATCCATTACAGTTGCAGATCTTATTCAGCTATTTGGAGGACTATTCTAAAATATAATTATTAATTATTATTATTATTATTACTAAAATGTCTACCCTGCCTCTAGCATCTCAGGGCAGCTTACAATAAAAGCAACAACATAAATATACAAAACAATACTATAAATATAAATATAAAATCAATGTACAAAAGGTCACAGAATTCAAAGAAATAACCCTCCCAAACCCCTCCCGTTACCCATCTCCCCTGCAGAAAGCCTGGTGAAATAAATAGGTCTTACATTGACAATGGAAAGAGGGAAGATCTGGGGTCAGATGGACCCCCACCGGGAGGGAGTTCCACAGCCACAGCTATGACCAATGTCGCCCCCCGTTGTACACAGGGGACTTCAAGAAGGGCGTCCCTGATTGACCATGGGGGCTGATCCTGAGGCAGTCCCACAGATAGGTGGGGTCCAGGCCATTTAGGGCTTTATAGGTAAGAACCAACATAGGTTGGTTACCTTTATAGGTAAGAACTAATGCCTGCAATTTACCGTTATAGATAAGAACTAATGCCTGCAAATGCAAACTCGGCTATTCATTTCATCTCTAAAAGCAACATTTCTGTGCAAATTCAAACAGCTTCTCCACTCCCCTCAACTCTAACGTTAATAAAGCACCTGGTCACCTTGATCTCTGGGCACTGCCAGCCAGTAGATGGCCATCAGCTTCAGGGAGAAGTTACATCCCCACCCCCTCCCATCCTTCCCTCTTTGTCAGTGCTGGAAGATGATATTCTGGTATGTTGCCATTAGATATTGCATGATCCCAGACTTAACAGTCAACAAAATGAAGCCTGCCCCAAGCTGTGGCTGCTTGAGATCTACAACCTCAAGATTTGTAAGGAGGGATGTGAAGGCCAGAGTGATGAGGTCTCCTGCACTGGTGTCTGCAGAAATTACATAAGATAGGGGACTAGTGGCCCCTTGGGGCTGGCAGAGCAGGGACTTGATTGCTTTAATTACTGGTATTTTCCAAAATTAAAACTTCCCAGCAGTACAAATGGTTGTATTTGAAAAAAAATAAATTCACCAGGATTTTTGCTATGGAAAGCAGGCAGCCTAATTAAAGTGGTGAAGCAGGATGTCGCCTTTGATGTATAGTCTGCACAATACATATCATTAAAAAAGCTCCTGAGGTTTGGGATTACCCAGGAGACTAGTTTGGTAATAAACACACAGGAACTTGCTTTAGCAAACTGCCATCCTGCTTCCCTCAACAACACATGCATTTGCAAGGAGGTGTTTGTCTAAGAAACAGCTGCCGGGTATCATTAAACTTGGCTCATTGCTGGGTATTAATTATTATTTGTGCTACTCTAACACCTGGAGACCCCAAGAGAGATCAGGACCCCATTGTGCCATATGCAGTTCTCACACAAAGACAATGTGAGAGAGAATTTTGTCTCAAAGAGCTTGAAATCCAAGTGTTTAACAACTGTGGTTATTTTATTGAGTCTTGTGATATTGGATGCTTTTAAAAAGCCCTAACAGGGGTGGAGAGCCTTTTCCCACTTTGAAAATTAGTACAAGCTCTGCATGTCAGCTAGAAACTGGGGTCGGGTGTGTGTGTGTGTGTGTTAAGGGAGGTGCCCAGGATGGGGAGAGTCCAGACCATGGATCTGTCCTGGAGATGAGTGCATGCCCTTATTTTAGTTTCCTTCCCTCGGAGCTCACTCTTTCATTACTTGAGGACAAGGATTGTATCTAGGAATTAGAAAGGGGCAGGGACCAAATAAAAAACAGCTGTGGCCCAGATTTGGCCCATTGAGCAGGGTTTCCTTGCCTCTGCCCTTGACTTATACAACACACAATGGTGGTCTGAAGATGCTTTTTTAGAGTAAGCTATGCCCTTGTTCATCCGAGGCTGATCTTGCCACAGCGATCCATGCCCTGGTGACCACGAGGCTTGATTTTTGTAATTCCCTCTTCTATGGGCTTCAAGCAGTGCTTCTCCATTGCTTGCAGCTTGTTCAGAAAGCTGCAGCATGGCTGCTTACTGGTTTGGGCAGCCATGATCATCATCTTATACCCATCCTGCATTCTCTGTATTGACTGCCTATAGAGCATTGGATTGAATTTAAGTCTGCTTTCCCATGAGACGGAATATGCAAGCTTTGGCATCACAGGAGCCTATGAGAGTCAAATGATGCGCAGCTCCCATTTCATGGGAAAGGTGGAGTCTTTCGCTGGCAAACATGTGTTGGGCAGAGTAGTGAAATCCCACTCTGTCCAACATCCACATTTGCTGGCGAAAGACTTCCGCTTTTCCCACGAGACAGGAGCTGCATGTCATTTGACTCGCACAGGCTCCCATGGTGCCAAAGGTTGTGCATCTTGTAGGAAAGCAGCCTAAGATTGCACTGCTGGTTTTCAGGCTATGAATGGTATAGGCCCTGGCTGCTACATTCAAGACCTGCTCCTGGAGCTTTGCTCTGATGGTTACCTGCAATCAGAAACTACCTGCTGTTTGAGGATCTTGCTATTATGCTTTAAGCCAGTGGGCAATCACTTCTTTGCTGTGGCAAGCGCCTCCGTGTGGCACTTGCTCCCTCCAGATGTTCATCTAAGTTCCTCCCTCCTCATTTTTAAAAGTAGGGTGGTTTTACCCGACACTCCCATAGGCCAAAATAGAAGTGTCAGATAAAATATGACTGAGGGTAGCAACGTTATTTAAAAAGCACGTGAAGACTCTCTTAATCGCTAGATGGTTTTCAAGGACCCACTGCTGGTTCCCTTTAATGTTTTCTGTCCTCCCTCTTTACATTCCTCTTTTAAATTGTTTTTAAATGGATTTTACGTTCTTTTATTTTATTGTATTGATTTTGTGAAGGATACTCTGAGAGCGCATTCATTCACCCATACATTAAAATGCTCCTTTTCCTAAATGCAGTCAATTTCAAAATGCACTTAAATAAACCCATGCACTATTCACATATGGGTTTATTTAAAGCGCATTTTGAAATTGACTGCATTTAGGAAAAGCAGCATTTTAATGTACTCAGGTGGGGGTGGGGAGAGGAGGAGGAGCCGCAGCAGAGCAGGAGCAGAGTTGAGAGCCAGGGAAGCGGGTCAGTGTCACGTCAGTTACATAGCGCCCCGCTTCCCCGGCTCCCGGAGAAGGGAGAGGAGCAGAGCCGAGAGCCAGGGAAGCGGAGCGCTGTGTAACTGGCATGACATTGACTAGGCTATCAGTATCATGTCAGTTACACAACACCCTGCTCCTCAGTTCTAGGCTCAGCCTCTCCACTCTCAGGGAGCCGAGAGCCAGGGAAGCAGGGAGCTGTGTAACTGACATGATACTGACTACCCCTGACATGAGGATTTATGCACGTCACTTCAAACCCACTCCTGTAAAGGTAGGTTTTGGCCGCTTGCCAATGCACTTAAAAAACAAACGCAAGCACCGTTAAAGAAGCGCATAGAGTCTTTCACACATCAAGGTAATATGCGGGGGGGAAGAAAAAAGCACTGGTCTGCTGTATGTGGGAATGTGCTCTGAGTCCCATTCAGCAAGGGGGAAGAGTGCCATATAAATTAAATATGGTTGGAAATGTGCCCTGTATTCACAAAAGTTTCATACAGAAACTCCCCCCATCTCCCTCTGATGATGCCGTGCTTTTCAGGCCACTATTGGAAGGAGGCTCTGCCCTCTACGCTGCATTTTGGGATGATATCCCAGGGCACTTTGTTCCAGATTTTGGCAGGTGCTGGGCTTCCATATGTATGTGCTTTGGAAGGATCACAGTGTGGCATCTAATAGAACTTGACTGAATACAAACTCAGTCTATGGGTTGAGAGGTATGACTGCAATGGCCTCAGTCACCAAGGTCTGGGATCCAGAGGATGGTGGTCAGCCGGCCCTCCAAGGACCGGAATAAGACACTGATCTAATACTGACCCTGTGGGTACTGCCTGTTAATCTTGTTCACACAATGAGGGCTTGCAGGGGGGCATTCTCAGTTGCTGCCCCAGTGTTATGGAACCCTGTTCCCTAGAGGTTCATTTGAGTCTGAGTGTCTTCTGGAGGCTGTGTGAGACCCTTGTGTGTATAAAGGTGTTTAGCAGGCAGGGGTAGGGGATGGCGGGGAGGGGTTGTGGTAGAGTTGTGAGGGGTGGCTGGACATGAGACATGGGGAGGTGGTATTGGGTGGGTTTTGTGGGGGGTTGTGGGAGGGCTGGAGGGTTTCGGGGTTGTTTTCATTTTTACTGCTTTTATGGATTTATATATAAACAACATATTTAAAATGTTTTGTGTGTTATGTTTATATTTTATTTGTAAGCCACCCTGAACCTTTTTTATGGAAGGGCAGGACAACAAATTTAAATAAATAAACAAACAAATCCTCCCTCCTTGGTGTCTCCAGACTCTTTATTGCCTCAGTCCATGCACTCTTCTTTTGTATAGCTCTAGACCAGCACTCATGGCATGTGCTGCTTGCTGGCTCCTAACGCTTCCTAAACCATGGTGGAATGAGCCAGGCAGAGATTTTGTTTAGTTGCTCAGCAGTAGAGAGGGGCTGGCTTGGAATGGGCCTTTTGGCCACTCAGGGCATTTTCAGATGGACATTTATCCTGGGATTATAGTTTTAATCCTGAGACGGCATGTCCATCTAAATGCTGTAAACAGTGATTATTAGTCCAGGATAACAAAAATATCAGGGTGTTATAAAACCCAATTTGCTGGGTTTTATAACAACTGGGTGTTAAACTAGCCTGGGATAATGTCCATCTGAATGACTATCCCGGGATAGTCACTATCGCGGTGATTAGCGCCATAGTCACTATCGCAGTGATTAGCACCACAGAGTCCAATGGCAAGATCTGACAGCCTCTCTAGGCATTTTCTGCGTCTATGGTATCTAGAGCACATGACTGGGGCGATCGTATTACTACCATTATTGTTTAACAATGCATTGCGGACTGCCAAGTTTAAATACCCACAGAACAAAGGGATGAGTTTCTATTTTCTTCAACTCAGAAATCAGAAAAATGAAGAAAATCAGATTTTCTTCAATCACAGAAATCAGTGCGCTGAGCACAGACAAAAAGCATCATGGGATCGATATTCATCCCAAAGACTCTAATCCTGGAATAACATCAATGTACTGTTCACATGGTTATCCTGGAATAAAGTTATCCAGGGATAGAAATGTCCGTCTGAACAGGGACCACTTTATAAGCCCTGGATAATAAGCACCAGATATTATTCAAATTATCCAGGGATAGTTTGTCAATCCGAAAACACCCTCACTCTGTTGCTGGGCAGAAAGACAGACGGGGGAAATTCCCTTTGGTACATAAGTAGCAGGGACCCTCCCCCACCCCAAGGACACATTCCTATGGGCCGTAAGGGCATCATCCTAGCCTCTGGAGCTGCAAAAGAGGGACTTACAGGGGAAGAGCTGTGAGCATAGGGATTGCAATTTGGTGACCTGAGAAACCTGGCAAAAAAAGGCAGAGAGCTGGTGGGAGGCCAGAAAGTTGATGGCTGGTTAATCACCTCAGAGGAAGTGCAGTTAAGAAGGATAAACAACATAAAAACTGCCCAAATAATGGGGGAGTAGTACCCACCTGTACTATTTTGTGGCACCCCTGCCTCCCATATGATCACCTGCCTTCTTGTGCTTAGACAGCACTCACCATCCAATCTGCCCTTGTTAGGCAGGAGTGCTGGCTTCTGCATCTGGGGGGCAATTCTCTGGCTGGCATCCTCCTCGTTGGACACTGGGGTTGGGGGTACCATCCTGGACTGCGACGGATGGACGGACACACACACACCAATCATGGTCTCAGTCTCACTGTGGGCACTTTCAGGTTGCCAGTTGGAAATGGCCAGGCTAAATCAGTTTCCTGGCTCAGGAACTAGTCTGGACATTCATGGCTGGGGTTCAGCTGGCAATCACGGCTGGAGCCATTATTCTTATTCTTCATGTCCTTGGCGCCCCATTGAAGGTCGTTGGCTGACTGGCAGCCAAAGTATGGCTGTACCCCAATATTCTTGCATCCTTTGTTACGACAGCTCTCATTGAGGATACTGTGGACTTCATAATCTCCCTTCATGCGAATAAAAGCATAGAGTCTTTCACACATCAAGGTAATATGCGGGGGGAAAGAAAAAAGCGCTGGTCTGCTGTATGTGGGAATGTGCTGGTCCAGATGGGAGCTCACTGCTCAGGAGGGCATGGGTCTCGGAATCTCTGCTTTCAAAAATGGTAGCCAGCAGGGACATGTAGGAGGAGACTTCTGGCCACCTACCACAGACAGCAAATGAGATTGCACAAGGCATACACTGGGGCCATTCTCTGGGAACTCACTAGTCAGTCATGATAAGTCAAATAGCAAAGACTCTACTACGTTGTCATCAAGAACGCAGAGGCAGCAAATCTAGGACAGGGATGGGGAACCTCTAATCTGGGGACCAAATCCAGCCTGCAGCTGGTTTTTAATTTCCCTGCTTTCCAAGTTCTGGATCTGGCCCAAGGACCTAGTGTCATAGGATAGGGGCTCACTACCCCACTCTAGGCTGTTGTGACTCAGTTTCCCTGACTTGCAGCTCTCAGTGGATCAGCTCTCTCTCTAGAACCGATTGAGCCTGCAAGAGGGAACCTTCTTGTCACCTTTTCAGCCACAGAATTTCCCAGCACAGACTCTCTCTCTCTAGGTTCGTCTGTGTTTGTAAACACAGAATTAACCCCAAACTGTGTCTCGCCAATGTTAGGATTAACAATTCCACTGGACCATATGAAGTTCAGTAAAAAGAAGTTTAATGAATGAATCACGAATAAGCATGCAGTACAAGATTATACTCAAGAGTACAGAAATAAAAATAACAAACCAATAACGTAATCCTATCTGTACTTGGAGTCTCCTAATTTAGGCTTACCCTAATCAAGGTCCAAGGGTGTTTCAGTTCAAGTCACAGCCAGTGGTGGAAACTTGGCCAGGTCTCAGTCTTAGAGTTTCCAAAAAGCCTTACTTCATAGTTCCATTTGATGTAGCCTTTCTCTGGCTGGTGAGATCTGCTGATCTCCTCCAACTGAGAGAGATAGCAAGATTGCTCCCCTTTGTCTTGTTTCCTCCCGTTAAGTACCCTTTCAGGGTCCTTTGTCAGATTTTCCCGCCTGGTGACTGTGGTTTCAGTTACGTCTACAGGAAGAAATCAATTTGCAACTCAATGGTCTATGGCTAGTGTCTGCAGAGGTGTTTGGGCTTTTCTGAATACACACCCTGCATGACTTTGTATTTCTTCATTGCATGAAGTGAGTTTCCAGTTCTCAGCTTTCATATTACATACATGTTTAACCTTTACCTTTACATATTTGTTAGACTGCCGGTCGATTGGATTTGACTGTATCGGCCATCCAAGAGGCATGTTGGTAGGGCATTGAAACGTGCCACCATAAAAAGCCATTTTCCCTTGGTGAATATTCAGATAACAGATAATGAGCCATGGTATCCTTGGCAGGGGCCAAGCTTAGATAATAACTCATATGAGCTGATAGCCCCACCTTTTCCCATTCAGACTGCAGGTCTATGTCCCGCCATCTAGTCTGCATCTCTGCCCCCACAATCCTTATGTCCTTGGATAGCAGGTAGACCTTTGATAAACCCAAGGAGGTCAGGTGAGACTCAACCTCCTATAAGGGTCCGCTATAAGAAAAGGGAACAAGCCTCTTGGGTCCGGGCCAGTGGCGGCTCCCCCTGCAGGAAGTTTGGGGCAATGCCCCCCAAAGCACTGCGGGGGCCACCGGCGCCGAAACTGTTTTGTTTAAAAACAAACAAACAAACAAAAAAATGCGCCGCTTATGACAGCTACAGCAGCCTCTGAGTTGCTGCAGAGGCTGCTGTAGCTGTCACTGTGTTCTTCTCCGTTTGGGGACCCACCCACTCTGCGGGGACGTGAGCAATTAAAAAAAAAAAAGAAACTCACCCCCCCACGCCTAGCCTGGGAGTGGGACCGCCGCCGAAGGAGGAGAAGGAGCAGTCAGACTCAGAGCAGGTAAGACTGACTGATTCCTCCCCCCACCGTACTCGACTTCCATCCCCTCCACCCACCCACCTGTTCGCATGGGTGCCCCCGCACATGTGTGCGGGGGGTGGGGGCATTCGTGTGAAATCAGCCTAACTCTCACTTGAGAGTTAGTTTATTACACTACAAGAATACAGTACTACAATTTTTAGTTAAGCTGAATACATGCCACTAGANCACCCACCCTGCATCCTCCCCCTAGGCTGTTTTCCCCCTCATCCTGCATCCCTCCCAGGCTCCCCCCCCCAGTGTTTTCTGTGTTTCCTTGTGTTTGGGGTTTATACATTATTTATTTTGAGCTTGATGTGCATGTAGACTGTGTTTTCTTCCATCTGATGTTAACCCTGGGAACTCCTTGCTGGTGGGTTGTGCCAGTGTTTTCTGTGTTTTCCTGTGTTTTGGGTTTATACATTATTTATTTTAAGCTTGGTGTGCATGTAGACTGTGTTTTCTTCCATCCGATGTCAACCCTGGGAACTCCTTGCTGCTGGGTTATGCCATGCCACTGGCCTACCATTGCCCTGGCTCCGCCTACCATTGCCCTGACTCCGCCCACCGACTCACAGGCCCCTCCAAACTCAAAACCCACCAGCCGCCCCTGGTTCGGGCTACTAATTCTTAACCACAATTTATGGGCCATGGCCCAAGCCCTAAAAGACCACTTCCTCTGGCCCAGTTCCAGGCAAATAGCAGCTCCAGGAGTACCCCCTGGCACCCTCAGAAAGGGTCTCAAGAATTGTGTCCCTTCAACCAGCAAGAGGTAGACTCCACTGAACATTTAATGATTAGGCGCCATTTATATGATAAGCCCCGTGTTGAATATATTCAATCTTTTTTAAACCTTCACCCAAGTTGGTCCGATGATTTTGCAAGACGTAATTTGCTCCGAGATGCAAGTCAGGAAGTGACTCAAATTACTATTAATTCCTGATAGATGCTTTTATAAAGCGTAATCACTTTTTGGAGTTTGTTCCTTTAGATTAACATTACTTTGTGAAGCAGAGCTCTGTAAGGATGTAATTGTGGACAGCTGGTTTCTGTTTTTCCTTCCCTTTTTTTTGGTTGTGTTTTGTATTGTATTGTATTATGGTATTTTGTGTTTTTTAAATCATGGCTATAATGTTGCGTTTGCCAAATAAATTGATTACTATGTATTTGTTAGACCTGTAGTCTGCACGTATGGCCAGCTCGGGGCTCCGAAAGCAGCACGGAGGCAGCTACTCCCGGCAGGAAGCTCTCCCCCCCCAATGACTGTCGGGACTGGTTGGTACAGGGGGCGGGACGTCGCCATTTCGCCCATGAGAGGCCAGGGAACAGCTCATTCTCCCCCCACCCACCCTTGCGGGGGCGGAGCCAGGGGAGCCTCTCTTCCGGGCTGCTCCCCATAATACCAGGGGCGGCCGCATGGAGGAGGGACAGTGGCCAGCTCGGGGATCTAGAAGCAGCACGGAGGTGGCTACTCGTGGCAGGAAGATCTCCCCTCCCCCCCCCGATGACTGTGGGGACTGGTTGGTATAGGGGGCGTGGCGTCGCCATTTGGCCCATGAGAGGCCAGGGAACAGCTCATTCTTTCCCCCCCTTGCGGGGGCGGGGCCAGGGGAGTCTCTCTTCCAGGCCGCTTCCCATAATACCAGGGGCGGCCAGAGGCACGTGTCAGGGGCACGATCAAAGGGGTCGTGCCCCTTCGGTTGAGCCGGGAGGTTTGGGAGGAGGGGCTGTCGATGGGATTGTGTAATGTGAACCTCGGCTGATGTGAATTGTGGGAAGGCCTCCCTCTCTCTCCAGTGAGAGTGGGGTTGAGAGGGAGGATGCCCCCTGGTGGCACCAGGGGACAGCTTGAGTGTGAAGTAGGTGTAGAGAGTTTTTTGGATATGTGTTGGGCTAGGAACGTTAGACTTGATAACAGCTGAGGGAGATAGGAGACGATTAGGATAAACTTGTGTTATTGGTAAGGGAGGGGGTGAGATGTGTTGTTTTTTGCAGTACTGGATCCCCTGCGTGGGATATGGACCCCAGTGCTGCTGTTATTTTGTACTGATCTGATTGTTTAGCGTGCCCCTGTGTGGGATAAACCCATTTATTGTATTTATTTATTATTGTGAGCCACCTCGAGCCGCTTTCGGGCCGAGAGAGTGCAGGATATAAATATGAAATGAAATGAAACGTAGCCCATTATCTCCTTGTGACACCCAGACCCCTAGTGCATAGAAAATATGAGTGCCAAACTATGAGGCGGGGGGTTGGATCCATGGCCCAGATCTATGATCTGTACCCTTCCCATCCTGAGCACATTCCTTAAGCACTCCTGCCCCAGTTCCTATCCACCCCGTTGAGCCTTCAAGGTAGTCCAGAGGAGAGAAAATATTTCCCACCCCTGGTCTTATCCCCCTGAGTGCTAGTCCCTCAACTGAGCACATCAGGGGGCTATAAACCTGAGACATGCTACCCCAGTTGCTGGGATGAGAGATTCGCTCTCGAAGGGGCACAGATCTTCAAGCATCAAGAGTTGTGTAGTGAAGATTTCTACCAGAAACAGTCAAAGGTTTGACTGGATAGAAATGTGAGTTACCGACTCCACCCTGTGGCAAAAGCAGGTATAGCAAGGTATGCTGTACAAGAGATGGATTTTCTATTGGACTCTTCGGACTGGAATCATAGCAGCTGGGGGTTGGAGAGGAATTAATCCCCCTAATTCCAGTGATTCCACCCCTCACCTGGGGAAATTTATAAAAATTCTAAAGCTATTAAATGTACAAACATTTTTGGCAGAGTTGTTAAACTATTAGTCTGAATAAATAAATCATTACATTCTGCACCCCTCAACACCTCCTGCTAAAATTTGCAAAACCGTATGCCTATGGACAAAATTGTTACATACCTTCAAATCTAAATTGCCTTGGCAATAAGGACTGTACTATTGCTGTACAATGCAAGAGATTCCTAGCCATAAAAACAGCTGCAGGTTCACATCAAGAAGCAAGCAAACAAGTTAGAGTTTGCAATTTGGAGGTTGTGAATAATGCATGGAAATGTGTTGTGACACAGCAGGGTCAAACATTAGCTGCATAAATGCATGTTTCACCCTACTAGGCGTGCAACCCAAGTAGTCTTAAGGGGGAAGAAAGGATTCAAGCAGAAGATGAGAAGCCAAAGCACTGAGCTGTTAAGTGACTTACCCAAGGTCACTTAGGAATTGCTAGTAGAAGCTGATTCCGTCCCATGTATTAAACACAAAAGCATACTTCATCTCCAAATGGCAGGTTAAAATTAAAACATCAGGTAGCAGAAGGTGTAAGTTGGCCTCCTTCTGTACAACTTGCTGGAGACAATGGTGCAATCCAGTTTTTTATTCAAAGATGTTTGTATGTGAATGAATTGTTTCACATGGCCTGCTCCAAGGGCTGGCCTTAGAATTTGTGAGGCCCAGGACAAAGATAAAATGTGGTGGCCTTAGTGGCCCCAACCGAATTGGGGGCACTCTCTAGGCAGCCCTAAAGGTGGTCATGTCATATGTGGGACCCTGCTGTGGGGAGTGAGGCCCCCACACTCTGCCTTGGTGAAAACAGGGGCCAATGTGTGGCCCCCAAGACAGAGTAGATCCCAGTGGTAACTTAGGCCGTTACCACAGAGTAGAGCCCTGTGGTAACTTAGGCCGCTTTTAGACGAGCAGCGCGCGCTCGCGGGATGGGCTGCCTCCACCTGCCCCCTTGACCCAATCCCCTCCTGCCTCCTGACCTCTATTGCTCCCACTGTCGCCCTCCCACTTCTACATGTCATCAATCTCTCCCTTTCCACAGGCTCCTTCCCCTCTGCCTTCAAGCATGCCACTGTCTCCCCCATCCTCAAAAAGCCCACCCTGGACCCATCTGACCCCTCTAGTTAC